>BDDA01000137.1:117897-132056 GCA_001662385.1 Chlamydomonas asymmetrica | reverse complement strand
ACGCCCCCCCCCCCCCCCCCCCCGTACCGCACACCCCGCTCACCACATCCCGCTGGATGCGCTTCTTGAGGAAGCCGCGGTACGGCCCGCAGCCCTGCACGCGCGACCAGTGGCGCGTGAAGTCCTCCCACTGGTCTGTCCACCACTCCAGGTTGTGGCCGCGTGCCAGCACAAAGTCGTTCGCCTCCGCCAGGCCCAGGACCTTGTTGCTGATGAAGGCGCGGGTGGCGTTGATGTCATCCTGGCGCGGCTCGTACGCGGGCCTGCGGGGTGTGTGGTTGACAGGTGAGGTGAAGTTGCACACACATGCATGTGCGGGCATAGCACAGGCAGAGCAACACAGCATGCTGCTGTGGTGGGTAACGTGTATTGGGGGGATATTGGGGGCCAGAGGCCGGACGTAGGGGTTTGATGCAGCCAGCTGCTGTCAAGCAAAGGATTTGGCATGCGCATGGTTTGCTTGAGTGCCAGTGGATGCATCAGGGGACGACACTGGCGGACGCAAGTGGCAGTGGGCTGTCACGATGTGTGGTAGGGCTCTCGCACCCACCACACTCAACCATGTAACCGTGTATGCATGCCAAGTGCAAACACACTCATGCGATCGATGCCTTCCCAACACCTGCCCAGTTATTGTTGTTTACATTCGGCCAGCCAGCCAAAGGCCAGGCGCTCAGCCTGTGTGGTATGCCACGTGTGAATTGCAATTGCAGTACCGTAATGCAGTGCGCATGATGGGCATGCAGGCGGTCAAACACCACATACATGCGCACTGCCTATCCGGCTTAGGAGGCTCACCATTTGAACGCGTTTTCAACCACCAGCGCATTGAAATGCTTTGCGGCGGTCTTGCGGTACCAATCCATGTCCTTGTCGGCGATCCACGTGGGGTCGTACGCCGTGCCAAACTGAACGCATCGCACACACGCACACCAATGCATGCACGCAGCCTATTGTCAAACAGGGCGCCTCCAATTGCATGCGGTGGAACAGCAAATCCGACGGAGACACGGAGTACATCACATGTGCACGTGTTCTTATCGCAGTGAAAGCCCAAGGTTCGATGCTCCCCGCTATACAAGAAATTCTGTAATGCGTGAGAATGCGTCATGCTCGCTTACCGCGAAGTCGTGTCGCGTCATGGTGGCGCTGAAGGACGCCAGCTCACGGCCCTTGCCGGGTGACAGCGCCCGCCCGCACGCGTCCGCCAGCGCCACCGTGAAGTCGCCCTTGCGGTGCGCCTCGATGCGCGCCGCCACCGCGCCCGGCGTGTCCCAGGCCATGTCCAGCGCCTCCGCCACCAGGGTGATGTCATCCACGTAGTACGTGCCGGTGGCTGACCCCAGGTACAACACAAAGTAGCCCAGCAGCTCGTGGCCCACCTGCGCGCGGCACCATCACCAGTGCAGGTGTGGTACCGGCCGGCGTACGGTAGTCACGCATGGTTGTAGCGCAACGAGGTTGCAGTCAGCAGGACACACACGCCACCGTGGTGCATGGCGGTCGCGTGGCGCGTACAGGCGCGTTGAGTCCGGGTGGGTGCACAGGACACGCACGAGAGCGAGGGTGCAGGCAGTTGCAGTCGGCCTTGCCACAGCTGCTGGCTTACTCAGGCCTTGCGATGCAACGGCCAGCGTGCTCACCTTGGCGTCATGCAGGCAGAACTGCTTCCACTGCGTGGTGATCATGAAGGCCGGTGTGCCGGATATGAAGGTGTAATCCGTGTGGTCCAGCAAGTCGATCGCCGAAGACACCGGGCCCCCCGACGCCACGCGCGCAGACAGGCACAGGTGGTAGAGCGTGTTGGGCACCATGGGCACCGTGGGTGTCTGGATCTGCACAGCCAGCAGGGCATGACAATGATGCTTAGTCTGGGATCGCCTTGGGGGCCGGGCATAGCCACCCACCACACAACAGTGTGCCCTGCCCTTCCTCGCATGTGCAACGTTGCCTGGAATTACAATAAGCAGCGCCGTTTCTTGTGCACCACGGTGGCATGCTGCTCTGCACGCACTGAATACTTTTTAGGCCAACACATATCCCTCAGGCTCAGCTGAGACTCAGATGGGAGGGAGCGCTGGGTGGTAGCGCCGCACCAACCTGCACGCGCCACGCGTCGCCGCCAGCGGTGATGGCGGTGACCCTCGCCTCGACGCCAAAGCTGCCGGTCCTGGCCGCGTCACGGGACGGCAGGATGGGCGTGACGGCGGTCCCCGTGTCGCCCCACACGTACGCCAGGTCGTCGCCGCCGGGCTCAAAGTCGATATCTAATAGCGTGTCCTGGACAACCACCGACTCCGAAACCAAGGTGATGTCGTCAATGTAATATGTTCCCACTGAATAGCCCAGGTACAACACAAAGTAACCTGGGAGTGCGTGGTCCACCTGGGCACAGTGTTCACAAGTTGCACGCACGAGGTGCGGAACAGCAGAAGTGACAGTCGTGTTGTGTCAGCTCGCGGTCCGCCTAGGCAGGGCTGCTGTTGCCAGTGCAGTGTGAGCTAGGAAGAACTGAGGGCGACAGCCCAGGTGGTGGCGTCAGGTTTATTCATGTTTACGTCGTCTGAGTCACCCGACCATGACCCGGGTTATGCCGTTCACCGACCTGTGCATCGTACAAGCAGAACTGCTTCCACTGTGATGTTATCATGAAGTCGTCCGTGCCGGTGATATAGGTGTAGTCCGTATGGTTCAGCATATCGATGTTGGAGCGTACAGGCCCGCCGGACGCAAGTCGAGCATACAGGCACATGCTGTAGCGCATGTTGGGCACCATGGACACAGCAGGCGTCTCTATCTGCAGAAAGAAGCAGTTATCCAGGCAGGGCTTCAGTTCAGCTCGAAGCCACGAACTTGGGCTGATGTAGTGACAACGCGATGTTGCGTCGGCTTGTAAGGCAAGATGGACAAGGTGCGCTGGCTGTTGGAACGTCAGGAAATACAAGGCATACCGCACAAGGTGATATGCCACTCTTGCCCTGCTGCTGCACCGCATTCACAGCTTTGCGAGCCTGGTTCCTGTGTGGCCAAACAGTTCTAGTGAAGAACTTCACCTGAACGTGCCACCCTTCACCACTGCCGTCCAGGGCTGTGACCCTGGCCTCGGCACCATAGTCGCCACTCCTAGCGGCCGCGCGAGAGGGCACGACCGTGCTCAGTGCAGAGCCATCCGCACCCCAAAAGTACACTAAAGTCCTGCTTCCCTCAAAATCAATTGTGTACTCCAGCTTCGCCTGTGCGCTGGCGTAAAGCGTGGTTGTCAGCAGTGCCACCAACAGTACCGAGACGTGCAGGCTTCGGGCATCAAAACGGAAGGTAATCATGGTCGCTTGCAGCGCTTGCTAGGATGCCCACTTTGAGGTATGCCAGCCCTTCACTACTGCCTCGACTAACACAGCGGTGGCGAGCGCATCGGTAGGGTTGTTAATAAGACGTCTGGGTATGCGTGACGCTGTTGTTGGAGGGCTAGCGGCGATTCGGTTTATGTATGCCCCGTTACTGTCCCGGTAGCCCACCCCGTCATGATTCATGCTCTTGCATTTGGAAGTGCTGCAGTGTGTGAAGCGTTGACCCCGAGATTTGCCTTTGCCAGGTTACTACCTATCGAAAGCTACGCCCCCAATCCCAGTGGGACCGCGCTTGAGAGTGTGGTGATGCGCTGATCCACAGCTTGCTTCACGCCAGGCAACGGTTGTGGACCTGTGGGCAACACGCTACATGTGGTGGAATAGCTCCGCGCGTTGATGGGTTGCTGGTGATGTTGAAGCGCGCAAGGCACGACAACAGCGGTGAGGTGTTGACAGCAGGCACCCCACACACCCCACACGCACCGCTTGCACGCGGAATTGACCAAGCGAATCGCATGGCAAAACTCAATCACGGAAGAAAATGGTACGCAGGACATGATGGTCCAGCATGCTGTGGGTGGCATCCACACGCAACTCACACCAGTGCGCTCATGCCATGCCAGCTGCTCAGGCGCCTGAACAGCTCCTGGAGCATCCCCTCTCTGTACCGCATGAACTGATGCATTCGCGCATCAGAAGTCACATCACATGCCGGGCTCTCAGCATGCTGCTGTCCCCCTGCTGATGCCCTACAGCTCTCCCACCTGCACTCCCCGCCCCTCACGCGCACGCACAGCTCGCCAGCGGCGCACGCACTCTGCGCAGCTGCCTCATCAACTGCCGCCTCCTCAACAGCTGCCTCCTCAACCGCTGCCGGGTCGCCTTTATGGCGGTTGCATGCGTCATGCGCCGCGACAGCACCTTGACGCCATGCACAGTAGTGAGCGGCCAGCATCGCATCAGCGAGTGAGTCAAAGCGCACCCCGCACAGGTTGTGGAAGCAACTGCCGCAGGCGCGGCTGCCATCACCTAGCGGTGGCAGCGTTGCCGGCACACTGACGCTGCGCACCGTGAACTCGTTCGCCGTGCCGCATGGCCACTGGTGACATCGGCAGCAGGAGGCTTGCTGGGCTGCATGCGCCAGCACCACCCAGGACGCCCCTGCTCCCTCCCTGGCCTCAGCACCCTCCCCCTCACCGGCTGGGTCATCATGCGGCGTACATACTGGTAGCCCCCCCGCCACATCGCTAGGTGCACACGCGCCTACACCCTGCTGCTGCTGCTGCTGCGGGTCGCTTGTGTGCATCATCACGTCAACCGGTACACCGCCACAGCCGTCAGGAGCATGACGTGACGTCGTGTTTTCGCTGTCCCCCGTAGAGCGCCCATCAGCCTCATGGCACTGCGGCAGCGCGGCTGCTGAGCTGCTGCAGCCGCAGCGTGTGTCGGCACCGCCAGTCCCCTCACTGCTACTACTACCATTGCTGCTGCTGCTACCACCTGATGTGCGCTGACGCTTTGCCTGCCGCTCACACCCTTGCTGCGGCTGCAGCGGAGATGACAACAATGGTACCGCTGTTGACACGCGCCGCCCACCTGCACCGCCTGCACCGGGGCGATCCAACAACGGCGTTCCTGCGCCATGTGCAGCGCTGTCCTGCCCCATGGCGGTGGCCTCAGGCGGTGGCGGCGGGGGGGCGCCGGGGCCGTGAGCGCTGAGGCCCAGCGCAGCCAGGCGTACTGCACGCAGGTCGTCTGTACCGCAGGGGTTGCGGTACAGTGAGTCAGGCAGCCCACGCGGCTGCAGTAGCGCACGACGCACTGCCTGCTCAAGGACGACCGAGTGCTGCTGGTGCTGCTGCTGCTGCTGGGTGGGACCCTCACCCTGGCTGCCAGCGGCGCCACTGGGCTCCGCAGCGGTCGCTTCCATGGCTGGCGCTAGGGTCACAGGGTTGGGTGGGCGAAGCGCCGGCAGTAACGACAGCACCGCCGGGTGGGGCAACAGTGCAAGCACCTGCGCGTGTGCGTACACACACACACACAAACACACGCGTATGTATGCATAACACACCCCACTCAGGCGCCAGGCGGTGTGCACCCACGATTCCAGTACCTTCCGGTACAGCGTCTCTATCAGCCTGCTGGGGCGCACGGAGCGACACACGCCAACAACACCAAGGCAACCAGCGCGTTGTTTGACAAGCGTTTGAGCGGACGTCTTGTGTGTTTTGTAAGTCGCCAACCAGGTTATGGGCAGTGCACGACCAGTTCGTGGGCAGTGCGCAACATTAAGCAAATGTGTATTGGAGGTCGTCTGTGTGTTTTGTTGTATGTGTGTGTGTGGTGGGGGGCCCAGTAGGGCCTGCGGTGTTGTAATGTGCCGCGGGCTCCATCACAGCAGCAGCAGCAGCAGCAGCAGCAGCAGCAGCAGCAGCAGCGCGGCAAAGCGTATGCTGGTGTCTTCTCTCCCGCCCCCCCCCTTCATGTCGCATCACACACCTTGGCGTCCTCCGCGCACGCGTGGTCCAGTGAGAACCACATGGTCAGCGTGAAACGCTCCCCCCGCGCCACGCCCTCCACGCAATGCACATTGCGCTCGTCTGCACTCGTTCACACACACACGCATGCAGGTGCAGTTCTCATCATCACGCATAATACAAGCACACTGCACGGCCCCACGGAAAGCATACTGCATGGCCCCACGGGAACCAAATAACTCTAAACACACGCATGCTCATGTCAGTGCATGCGCATGAGATCGGCACGCAGCAAGCATGCAAGGCGCGGGGGCAAGAGGGCCGATGTGTGAGGTAAGGTACCTGCAGGAGGCGCTGTGATGCTCGTGTGGATATGCAGTCTGAAATGTCTGATGCATCCTGCAAGGCACGAGTGTGCGCGTTGGGCCATTTGCACAGGAAGCCTCACTTCCACAGGCGGGCGGGATGCCGGCAGAGCGCCAACAGGGCACCACCAGGCAACATCAATGGGTTGTCCAAAGTGCATTCGTTGGTTGAAGCCTTGCTATGCCTGGTGTGATACCTGCCACTGCCAGCCAGCGACACGTGCGCGCGTGCGTGTGTCTTGGTGGCGTGCGTGCAGGTACGTGCGCTGCCCCCCCAACAGCACAATACCTCAATCGGTACCTGCAGTGTAGGCAACGAGCCGGCCAGGCCTGGGCGTGATGCGCAGGGGCACATGCTGCCCCTCCACCCGGTCGCCTCCTCCTCCGCCATCGCCTGCTGACACAGGCGCTGACGCCGCCACTCCTGATGCTGACACTGCCACTAGCGTCGTATTGGCGGTTGCGGCGGGCTGCTCAGCGCCTGAGTGCATTGTTGGTGCTGGTTGGGGGGCTGCAACCTTGGCAGCTGGGCCTGCCGCATCACCGTCATGCGGGGTGTGAGGAGGTGAGACGGCATGCGGCATGTGCGGCAAGCCGGCGTCAGAGCCAGCGCGGTCGTCATCGGCAGGGCTGTCCCTGCCGCCATCACCGCTGTCTCTGAACCTGAAGTCGCCTCCCTCAAAGTCAACGCCTCCCCCGGTGTTGAGGTAGAGCACTGCTGACACGTGGCGCTGAGACAAGTACGGCCTGCGCGTGGGTGGGTGGGTGGGTGGGTAGGTAGGGCGGTAGGGGACGAGCAGCACACACACATACACGCACACGCACACACAACGCGCACATGTGCATGTTGAGTCTTCCTTGCCAAGGCTGACAGCCACACCGTGCCCATGCCATGACGGGCAGTTCAGAGGGAATACACTCAGGCAGCGTGCAGGCCTGCTGCAAGCCGCCGCTCGACGAGCTGCTGCCGCTCGCTTTGAGCGGGGCCGGCAAACGCAGCTCCCCGGCCATACTGTTGTATGTGTGCGCGTGCGTGCGTACCTGTTTGCGTCGTGGTGCCAGCCCACGCTGGCGCCTGCGCCCCAGGCCATGAGCCCGCTGAACTCCACCGCCAGCTCACAGCCCAGGCCCAGACCAGCCTCCACCGCACACCACACACGCTGCCGCGCGTCAACCTGAACACCAGGAGGGGTGGGGGTGGGGTGGGGTGGGGGGATTGAGTATGCAATGTGGTGCTGCATGCAAGTGAGCGGCCGCTGCACGGTGCTGCGCGGCTGAATGCAGGCACGTCTTGTGCCCACAATCAACGCTTGGCAGTATGTACAGAAGTATTATGCACGCATGCAAGTTATGTGCTGCCGAGCAAATTTAAGATCGAGGCAGGGGGTAACAGGGGGATGGGGGGGAGAGGTCCATCGCATGTGCGGCTCGTCTCACCACGTGCGGCAGCAGCCACGGTGCAGCTTGCGCCACGTTTGCAAGCGTGGCTGAGCACACGTGGGGGCGATAGCCGTAAGGGGCGATGCTTGTGAGCACAAAGATGAGCTCCTGGCACTCCTCCCTGGAGAGCAGGCCGTCCTGCAGAAACCGCACCGGCGGGCTTGCCGCTGCCTGGCAGTCGTTATCGCCAGGCGATAACGGGTACTCGGAAGCCTCCAGTGGACATGCAGACGAGCCCAGCTGTTTGAGCCGTGGATGGATCGTCATGATACAAGGTGAGCTGGGGTGAAGTGAGCTGGGGAGCCAAGGGTGGGTCTGCTCTGAGGCAGGCAAACGCTGTTTGGTGCACTTAACAGGCACTGAACACACGCCCTGAACGCACCACCCTCCATGAAAGGGTACACACTAGGGCAAGCCTAAGTGAATATGAACGGTTCCTGAAGGGCAGGTTTGAGACAAGTCCGCTGGTGCTGGTGACGCTGGACACGCAATTGGCCACACTGTTACGCAGGGGTATGCAATTGGAGGCAGCAGGTCCTGAGATTCAAGCATACGCTAAGCCCCTCAGGTCACAAATCTTTTGTGCTTGAGGAAAGCTGCTGTGCATGATCTTCGCAACCCTGCAGCATGTAATGTTGCATTGTACCAACTGGCCACAACGCGATTCAATGCACTGCGCTTCATATGTCAGGTTAGCAGTCCGAGGCTCAACACTACTTTCGAACCGGGCAGCAAGGCACAGTGTACCACAGGAATCCTACATGACTCGTGGGCAAGGTCTCACTACAAATACAGCTGATTATCAACCCCGCTTAGAATTGAACTAGTGCTTACGCTGTGTATGAAGCCCTGTACTTTAGAATCAAAGTTCTACCATTTTTCCTTATAGTTTGGTCTTGAGCTTCAGACCCAACCCTTCCTTATAGCGGTGGGAGCAACATGGCAACGAAGGTGGGTGCCGTGACAGCTTAACACCTGTGCGCGAAAACTCCAGTGGGCCTATGTACAGCACATACATGTTTAATGCAAGCATGTGCCCGAGGGCTTGAACCTTTGCCGGCATAGTTCCTGAGATGGGGTCGCCTCAACCTCCGGTGCCTGCAGGTCAACCTCATCTTGCTGGCCGGTTCGTCAGGTATGAACCTGGCGCGACAGCTCCAAGAAGCTGGTGCATACACCGAACTCCTTCAAGGGGAGGATGGTGTGCCCAAGGTGTTGCTGGGGATGAACGGAACGCCCGTGCTGAACTACTGGGTCTCGGCAATTTCCGACTGCCCGCGACTGCTCCCACTACAAGACAAGGTGTGTGGCCACAGCAACAAGGGCAAGGCACGCATCTTGTCCGCTTAGGCGCTGCCTGCTATCCGCCTCCTCCTTGGGACCCTCACGCAGAGCGCCTGATGCATCTGGCTGCTTGCGCGTGTCGAGACATGGTGACAGACAGGCAAGCCTGCAGTCATCGCCACGCACAAGAACCGATGTACAAACTGGAGTCTGTGCATGATTCTTCGCCCCTTTTATCGCACCCCTCCCCCTCCTCCTTCCCGCATCCGCTTTGACGCTTCACCGCGTGTAGCACCACTCCCTCACAGCCCCGCCGCTGCTGCGCTTGTCGTGCCAACCAGGTGTTTGTGGTGACCAACCACGAGATGTTCCCGCTGCTCCAGCACTGGGCCAGCACGCCTGAGCTGTCGTGCGGGGGGTTCCCGGTGCAGAACATCTTCGACAGCGGCGCCAGCGGCGGCACCACGCCTGGCAGCCTCGTGGACCTAGCCACCTGCCTGCGAGCCACAGGTGCGCGCGCATGCGTGCGTGTACCGTATCCCATCATGATGATGCGCTAGCGCTGCCTGCACGGCTGCCTGCACCAATCCGTCTACACCTTTGACATAGCGCTGGCATGTCTGCTTAAGGAGCTGGGTGTGCTGTTTGGCTTACGGGGCATGACTTGCTCTCGCCCTGCCCCTTGCACGCCAAGCGTGTTGCATTATTTGACAAACGCGGGGGGTGCCACGTCATAGGCCCCAGGCTGCGCGCGTGATAGCGCGTGAGAGTTGTCGCCGATGCTGCTGCTGCTGCTGCTGCTGTACACGCGTGCGTGCATGTGGGCAGGCGAGGCGGAGCGTCCCTCTGCCAGCCACTACGTGGTGGTGGAGGCGGACGCCGTCCTGGAGCCGGGGTTCAACCTGCGCCGCCTGGTGGAGCACGCAGTGGTGCGCGCCCGCGACTGCGTCGCCTGCACGCTCGCGCCGCCCGGCATGCCGCTGACAGGCCACAGCGCAGTGCAGCTGGAGGCCAGCGATGACAGCGTGGAAGCCCTGTTCAGCGGCACGCTGGGGCGTGGCGGCGCGGGCGTCGCGTCCGCCTCCGCCTCGCCCACCCCTCGCATCCTCTCGGTGGACGTGCACCCGCCGCCTGGCGCCGCGTCTGACGGCAGCGTGGCGGTGCTGGCGCCGCTCGCGGTCCTGCGCGCCGCCACGCTGCCCGCGCTGCTCTCCGCGGCTGATGAGTGGGCCGCCAGCGGCAGCGGCGCGCAGCAGGTTGACCAGCAGCTGGCGCGCTTCGTGGCGCAGCTGGTGGAGCAGCCGGGAGCAGCGGTGAGCGGCCTGCCTGTGTCGATGTGCTTCTCGCTGGCCTCGCTACCCTCCCTGGCCCTCGCCTCGGATTTCTACGCCTACTACCTGGCCAGCCTGACGGCACCCCCTAAGGGGGACGCGGCAAACGCGCTAGCGGTAGCGCAGCGGCTCAGCACCATACATGCAGCCAAGACAGGCTCGCCGGTGGCCGCAGCGGTGCCTCAGGCGGCCGTTGGCACCATGCGGGGGATGTGGCTGGAGTTCTGGGATCGCTGGGTGCGTGGAGAGCGTGTGGCGCGGGGGGGCACCGGGGCAGGCGGCGTGAGCGCGGCTCACTCGGCGTTCGGCGCGCTGCCGCTGCGCTTTGCGGACGCGACCACGCGGCGCCACGCGCCTCGCGTGCAGCACCCGTGCTACCAGACCAGCAGCCACGACTATGGGCGCAAGAAGCCCAGCCAGATGGACATGCCCACCACGTACGCGGCCTCCTCTCAGGCCTTCACCAACAGCTTCCCGGTGGCGCCGGAGAAGACGTCCGCACTCATCACCTCCATCACACGCTCCAAAGTGCACCAGGTGAGGTGGCGCACGATGGCAAAACAGTATTTGATGTTGTGGTTGTTGTTGTTGCCAAAAGAGCATCGGTACCGCATTGCAGGCGGTGCATTGGGTGTCTCAGCGCCTGTGACGGCTCCTTGTCGGTCGCACCACCCTGGTGCGCTGGGTGTCAGCGCGCGAGTGCGGGGCTTGCGCAAGCGCGTGCTGAGGCCTGCAGGCGGTGCAGTGGCGCAGTGGTGTGTGGGGTGACGCTGACGCTGGGGAGGCGATGAGGGAAGGGGTGTGTGACACGCCTCACACTGCGCTTGCCATTCTGACAGTTGTGCACCTGACTGTGCGCGGGATGAATGATTGCAGCTCTTGGACGAGTTCTGAGGTCGACAATCCCACGTGCTGAAGCTCTGGGGAGCGCCTGGCAGCAGCGCAGCGCGCTGGCGCTGGGCGTGCCAACGGTGCTGTGAGCTGCTGCGCTATCAACTCTACCTACTGCTAGGCCTCGTCATCCCCGCCCCAGCCAACAAATAGTATGCACAATCCCAACAATCCCGGTTGCACATGCAGCAGGGCTCAAGAGCGGCAGCCTTTGCGTGCGTGGCGCTGAACCAGGCTGCGGATGATCCTCGCCCCTCAGCATGACGTACGGCCCTGCTTCGCGGCACGCACGTGTTGTAGCATTGGATAGGTGGCAAGGCTGAATGTGACGCACGTGTTGTGGGTGATGCGAGCGGGCCATTCGTGATGCTGCCGTACGCTCACCACCAGCACCACAGCATGAGGCGGGCTCATGCATGCACACCCACGCAGGCAGGCACACCGAGTGCGGTGGCGGTTACATGAGCGGCACCAACTGCGACAATGCGAGTACCGCCGTACTACGGTATAGCACTATTATGTATCATTATTATGCATCGACGACCACAGCGTAGTCACGCGCAGTGCGGTTCGCCCCATTGCGCCCCAACCCGCCCAGTGATCCCAAGGAGGGCGCGTGGACAAACAGCGCCACGTGTGCAGTGCCAGCACACTACCGCCGTAGAACCAGCGGCGGAGGGGGCAGGTGCTTACCAGCCCAGGAACAGCCCACTCAGCTTACCCCCCCGTACTACTAGAGCGTTGATACGCACAGGCAGGCTCTCAGGGGCCACCCACCCGCACAGCCCCGCTGGTATGACAGCTGATGCGAGCAGAGTACGGACGCATAGCAAAGGACACAAGGTGGGGTGGCGAATGATTCGCGCAAGGCGGTCGCTGTTGTTTGACCGAATGAACGCCGCCGTGTATGCGAGAGCGTTATGGTCATCGAGCCGGCAGCGGCGCATCCCTACATGACAGACATGGAGCGCAGCAGCAGCAGCTGTGCACAGCTACATGCAGGAGTGGTCTGGGTGGAGTGGCATAGATACATGCAGGATACAATGCCCAATTGCCCATGCACAAGAAACCCTGCAAGCATGGTTCCTGGCCTGTCTTGTTATGGCCTTTCGAGTCATGATGCCGGTGCGGCGCACGACCCACACAGCCCTACTAACACCATCACTTCCGCATAGCGCGGCAGGAGGGGTGTCTTTGAAGCACACAGCATGGATGGACGGGTGTGTGGGGGCCGTTGTGCATGCATGCCACAGCCGCAGCACTGGTAGTGGTAGGAGGCCGCATCAGCCAGCCAGCACTTGCCGGGTGCAGCGCAGCACGACACGCCCCCCCGGATGCAAAGCAGATGCACCCGTTGTCCCGTTGTCCCATGCATCAGAATCAAAACCACGCCATCGCTTGTGTACTGCAAACCCTTGCGCTTCAACATAAGCTTTCCAACAGCATTCTAGGCGAACAAACACACACATGCAGATACCGGCCAGCACCGGACGGCAGAACGGGCATACAACGTTCGAATACGGCAACAGGATGCAGGACTGCAAACGCCGAATACCAACCACCAACCTGCTGAGATCAGCCTAGGTGTGGAGCTATAGCACGGGAGCGCACGGATGTGGCATAACCACATTGTAACCGCTGCGCGAATCATACATGTGCATCGGCGTCAACAGCCAATAAAATGGATGCGACCAGGGGTTGAGTTTGGGTGCGGGGGATCTTGGCCCATGAGCACTCAAAAAACATATCAGCAATCAAGCCAAGGGGGGGGAGGGGGAGCGGGATGGTGTGCAAGTGCACGAAGGCACAATACATCGGCCAGCAAGTCAATCAAGCACTGGCGGCCTCGCAACAAACCATGCGTGCGAGTTCAACGGGCGGGTGTAGTGGGTGCGCGCTTCCTGATTGCCTTGATGTGCGTCCACGAGAGCAACACGAGAGCAAGCACACGCCAGCGCAGGCGGGCGCCCATGGGGGTCCACGGCCCCCGCCTTGCAAAGCATCCGAGTGAAGGGACATAGCAGGGTCGTTCAGCGGTGGGCGCTGCACTGAGTGAGGTGCGCTGCAGCAACTGCTGCAATGCCTGGGTGGATGCCTTTCCTGCCGTGCCAGTAACAGCGTCCGCGCCTGTCTCGCCTCACCCCTGACATACCACATGCATGTGTGCATCGCTCCCTGGACCCTGGCTACCACGCCTCCTAGCACACACATGAGATGCAGGTGACGTCCAACCTCAGCCATTCGACTAGCAGTGTTCGCAAACGCCCTAAAACCATATGTTGTCCGGCCTGCCGACAAGCAGGTGCGCTACAAGTGCGCCGGTTGCGCCGGAGCACCGCTGTGGCCAGGCGCTGGCGTGTGTGTGTGTGTGTGTGTGTGTGTGTGTGTGTGTGTGCATACAGATTTGGCAAGCTCTGCTGTTATCACAGGTAAGCACACCGGACAGTAACCCGTGATCGATTCGTTCATGCAGGTGTCAACGGAACAGCACAACACCACAACGAGGGAGCAGGTTTCCTACGAAAAGCAAGTCGCTGAGCGTACGTGTTGCCAAGTCCAGCGCCACCCAATCTATTCATCCAAGCTAAGCCACCGCTAAACCCGGCATTGCTGCGAGGCGCATCAGGTCAGCACACCGAGCCACCAGGCAGGCAGGACACGCAACTAGCGTGGAGCACCACGGTGTGCACGCGACAGTGCGCAGGAGCATGCACGCAGGCGGGCCTCAGCTAACTAGCAGCAATCGCACAGTCAGCACGGCACTACGCGGCAGGGAGGGCTCCGCGATGGAATTGCGGTGTTTCAGCATGGAACGAGCGGACAACGCAAGATGCCGAAAAGCTGCGCTCTTCACAGACTCAGACGGCGAAAACATTCATTGGTGGAAGAGTGCCTTACGAAAAGGACCGCCAGCGGCGACAGCAGCAGCCTATCCCATCTCATGTGATGCATGTGATGGGGCATGCCGAAAATCGGAAAATGTCATGGGAATGAGCGAGAGCGCTTGCAAGGCAGGAGAGGAGG
>BDDA01000137.1:81660-93857 GCA_001662385.1 Chlamydomonas asymmetrica | reverse complement strand
CCCCCCCCCCCCCCCCCCAAACGCCACCCGCTCACCTTCTTCTTGGCCTTCTTCTCCTTCTCCGCCTGCGCCCGGGCCAGCGCCTTGGTCTCCTCCAGGCGCGCCATCTCCACCTCCTCCGCGATCAGCTGGTCCTGGCGCTTGAGCGCCTCCGCCTCGCGGTACGCAACCTCCACCTTCTCAACCAGCACGTGCGCAATCACGTACATCTCCACCGTGCGCCGCCCCAGCTCCGCCAGGCGCTTCTCGTCGCGCTCGATAGAGTCGCGGCGGTAGTCGTCGCCCTCCTGGCCCGAGCGCAGCGTCAGCCCGTCGTTCGGCTGCATCACCTGCGCGAGGCAGGCGCAGGCGCCCAGGTGAGGGTCAAGCCACACTCGAACCGCAACTTGCGACAAGCAAAACAGTCACTCGCAGCTACAAGCCCAAGCAGCATGCAGCTGAGGCAGCCAGGACCCATACTGGTGCGCAAGCATTGGGGGCAGACTGATAGCAAGCACAGCACACAGCGCACAGCGCAGCACCAGACGCTGCTGTATCCAGCACCCAGGCTGCAGTTTGCTCCCTGTGCCCCCAGCCTTTGAGGCTGGTGACGCACCTTGTTGTCGTCCTTGGCTGCGGGGATGAAGTCCTTGCTGACGCGGTCCGCCACGTCCATCAGGTCACCGCATAGCGACACCAGGTTGCGGTCCGCCTTGACCAGCACCACCGGCGCGCTGTCGGTGCTCTTGCCCTACGAGCAGCAACCGGGTGGCAGCAGCAGCACGCTGCCTTACTTGGCGTGCTTGCTGCTGCCCTGCGCCCTGCTGCGGCGCCCCCACCAGCGCGCTGCTGACTATCCAGCCCTGCAGCTGCGGCACTGAGCTGCTTCCACACACAAAGACAACGGCAACTTTGGAAGTGGATTGCAGTGCATGATGGCCTGGCTTTGAGGCTATCCAGCCACAGTAAACACTGTGTGATAAGGCTGGCAGCTGTACCCCGGGCTCAGACGTGCTGTGGCACAGCTATGACTCGACAATCCCACAGCAGGGGCACTAGAACAGCACCCAAGGGAAAGCGATCTAGACTGTGCAGTTGACGCCAAGGTGCAGTGCACGCCAACTCCCGCGCCGCACCCTGTAAGCTTGAGCCTGCTGTCAATCACCCTGAACACGCACCTCGACCCAGTTGCGGGAGTGCTCCTCGATCTGCTTGCAGCCGCTGTACAGCGCGTCCATCACAAGCGTGGAGGTCACCTCCTTCTCGTTGAAGAACTGCTTCACGATGCCCTGCACACGCCAAAGGCAACGGCACGGTGTGAGCTTGATACCAAACGTGCGTGCTGAAGGTCCATGCGCCTGCAGCCGCAGCAGGGGCAGCAGGCCCAGCTACAAGAGCAAGCCTTGGCTGGAGCTAACCAGCGCTGCTGTGTTGGAGCGCTCTCTGCGGTAAAGCTGCCCCCAAATACTGTAATAGCTTGCCTTCAGCACGGTATCCGCCTTCTCCGTTAGCAGCCTGCGCTGCTGCTCCATTGATGCTGACCCCCAAAAGTCGTGGAACTGCCTGCTCTCGTCCTTTGTCCAGGCCAGCCGCGCCCGCTTCTCTTCGCAGAAGCGCCGGCAGATGCCCTCGACATTGGTCAGGTACACCCGCACAAGCTCACGCCTGTACTGTGGATCCAAGCACCGGAACGGCCGAGCTGGCTTGTCCCTGCACGTCCCACCCCACGCGTTACAAGGAACAGCAGCTGCTTAAGGAAGAAGGCGCTTGCACCCAAACTCAGCACAGGAGGCAGCAGAGAGGCTAACTGCACAGCGGCACTGCTTCTACTTCATGCCAGTGATAGCTGTAGGCCTCCCTTGCAGGCTGTGCCTATTCACGATGCCTACCCAAACAGCAGCATTAGAACTCACAGGATGACCTGGACCTGCGCCTTGATAACGAGCGTGTCAGCCACCGTGAACCCATCCAACACCTTTGACAGCTCCATGAACTTCTTCCAGCCCCAGTCATGCTCCTTTTTGCAAAACCGGTGCAGTGTGTCTGCGAGGAGGTAGGTCACAAGCCCAGCAACCAGTCAGCGGACAGCACAACGAGTGCCAAAGATGAGCAAATCGTGCAGCAAAGCACAGACCACACCTGCGTCCTTACCTGAATATTTTGATTTCTTAGGGTCCTTGTTTACCACTGCGATCGTGAACTGTGCGAAATGGCTCCAACCTGCAAGCGTAACGCGGTTTGCATACACCTGCTCTGCAACAAGTCGCGGCTCCCCTGTCCAAACTGCGCTGCATCAGAGGAAACGCCCAAGGGAGGCCAAGGGCCAGTAAGTGCATCAGCCCACCTGGTAGCAGCTTGTCATAGTCCGCAACGCACAAGAACAGAGACAGGTGGTTGCACACATCGCAGCCCTGAGGATAGACCAAGATGTACCTGCGCAACAATGACCCAGACAGTCGTGTCAACGCCAGCTGGGACCAGATCTGGTGCAAAGCACACGCACAGTTCCCGCCACCAGTGCCAGACGCACCACTTGTAGTTGCCCACGTCAAAGACGTTGCTGCGTAGCTCCCGCTTGCTTATTTCTGAGAAGTTTTCGATTTTCCACGTGAACTTGCCATACAGCTCGTGAGGCTTGGGGCCTGCAGACAAGCACCAGGCGCTGCACCCTAAAAGGCAGCAGCCACGTGCAGACCCCAGAAGACGGCACAAGTGGTGTGGCCTGCAACGGCCAGCACCCCAGCATGCTGCCCACCCAAAACATAACAGGAGCCAAAGCCAAAGCCACAAAGCAGCGCTGACACTGTCACTTGACCAAAGGCAAGCCTTCGCACCGTCATCGTCATCGTCCAAATATGTGCTGGATGTCTCAGCTACGTCAAGGGCTGACTTTGAACGCCATTCCACAACCTCAGGAGTGTCCGGTGTAACTGAGAGGATGCCGTCAGCAACCTGCTCCAGTGACAGAGAGGACACAGGCCAGTCATGCACGCCCAAACTCTGTGGGGAGAAAACCCCATCGTCCGAGCAAACGCCTCAAGCCGTGGTGCGTGTCATAGTGCGTAAGCGATAAGGTAGCTTGCTGAATGAACCGAACGCTTCTTGGCTGCTTGCGACCGCGTGGGCAGCGCAGGCAGGCAAGTCTTCCACTCAAGCTAAACTCACGGGCGGCCCTTTCTCCTTCTGCGTGTTCCCTCCAGTCAAGGCTTCGCGGACCTTCTGACTGGACTTCGCTGACATCCTTGCTGCTTCTGGCGCGTACGCCTCAAAGAAGAGTTGAGCTTGTAGTCAGTCTGTGGATTTCGGCAGTCAAGGACTTGGCAAGAGTAAAAAGACTGGTCGAATACCTGCCCCTACACAAACAGGTCTCAAAACAACACACTGCCTGGCAGCCCACAACTCCTAGCCTACACAGGGACACATAGTTCGAACACGGTCTCACAGGGCACGCATCCCGAAAAAATGTGGCAAGTGCTCCACTCTCCATCCACCAATTGTGCCAATGAGACCCTTTGCATTAGGTGATGGCGTGGAAAATGAGCCTTGCATATGATCAACAGCACTGAACGGGTTCACTCCTGTTGCTTGTTATACTAAGCCTTCATCACCAGCCGGTTAACAACAGTCCTAGCGAGGACTGCTGGTAACCTATATCATGTAGATCACGACTCACATTTCAAGCATAGTATTACCTGGCTTGGTATGTAGCAACTGCCTGAAGTAACAGCGTGCGGTTTCGGAGACCGTCACTGACGGCGGGTGCAGCTTGCATGGCAATCACACGGTACACGCATCTGGGCAACAGTTCACTAAGGTCAACCTTGTGACGTGTTTGATGAAACAAGTGACAACCTCCAAGCTGAAGACGGGCAGCACAGTGCGGCGTTGATGCATGCACGCAGTTGTTGTATTGCAGCTGATGGTCTGGGCTGCCGGGCTGATACAAGGTCCACACACTGCCATTGTGCCACATACAGTTGTCGTTTTGCGCCGCATAAATCCTTGCAGTTTTCGCTTCTCAGCCCTTCCCAGTGCACACCGCCGGCTTGCCGCGGCTTGCCACTGTGCACCGGCCCATGGTCCTGTGCTTGCTATACTTGGCCTGCCACCACCAGTACGTACATACGTGACGCTGCGCAGCATAGGCTGCTGTTGCACCATTCCCTGCGCTGGCCGAAGTCCTGATGTGACCACCTCACGCGCAAGTAGCTGCAAGCGCTGTATACAGCGGCACATACAAGCCGCTCTGTGTTCCGCCAAGGTCGGTCCGGACAACGAGCTTACCTGGCTGTGTGCTGCTGTGGCCACAGCCACTCTGACCTAAGCAGAATGTTCACAGCTGAGCCCCTTGCTTGTTCTCCTGCTTGCCGAATTTGCAAGCCTGATGATGGGGGTGAAGTATTTGCGTTACAGGCCTGGTGTGACGAATGAATACCAGCGGTCCACCAAACCGCTGGTACCAGCACGCGCCGGGGTGCAGTGCCATGCGCCGGCGGCGCACTCCCGCTGCTGCTGCTGCTGCTGGCTGCCGAGGCGGCAAGCTTGGTCTTCCAGCGGGTAAGCAGCTTACTCCTTGACGATCAGGCCCTTCTCTGAGACATAGACACCGTCAAGGAACTTGCGGATATCCAGGACCCTGACACGGCACGACTGCTTGATAAGCGCCGCAGAGCGCGACACGTTCTCGATGTCGTTGCCGGAAAGCACCAGCTCATCCTTAACACCGTCAGAGCGGGCCACCTTCACACCAGGAAGCATGTTCACCACGCGAACACGCTTCTCGCCAAGGAAGTTGCGCAGCTCAACGATGGTGCCTGCCTTCTCAATGTTGACGTTGATGGGAAAGTGGGCATACACCAGCCTCATCTTGTACTCAAAGCCCTTGGTCACGCCCGTGAACAAGTTCTTGACGTGGGATATGCAGGTGCGGATGGTGGAGAGCTTCTTCTTCTTGCCAAAGTGGCAGTCGACCTGCAGAGTCTTGTGGCCATTGTCCTCGACCAGGAACATATCAACGGCCAAATGCTTGAAGTCCTTGGTCAGGGTTCCCCTCGGCCCCTGCGCAAGCGCGGCGAAGGAGAGTTACGCGCGCGTGTGACTGTATTTGCTGTGACATTGGCTGCCGCCGGCCCAGCATAGAGCACACTGAGCTGGCGCTGCCTTGCTGACCAGTGCAGGCGCGACAAAGCCGCCGCTATCCTGCTCGAGCACGCCCCCCTGTGCTGACTGCGCAGTTCAATAGAAAACCCAAGGCAAGTGCGCAGCACAAAGGGTTGAAATAGCACAAGGACTTGCCTTCACGCGGACACATCGGGACTTGACCTCGATGGACACGCCCTCGGGCACCGCCAACGTCGCGCCGGAAAGCAGCAGCTTCATTTTTGCTGCTCTGAACCGAAGGAAAGAGGGCGGGGCAGGGTGCTGAAGCCCCCCTCAATACCAAGCAGCAGGTGCATGGGCAGACACACAGAATTGCATGCTTCCCTGGACTGCATAACTCAGTGTGTTGCCCCTCTGTGGCTAAACTGGTGAGCTGAGCAGGTCAAACATACACACGCAAAGTCTTCCTCTTCCAAACCCCTTGTCGCTTTGTGTTTGTTGATTGCGCGGCTCTGCTGCACGAAACGGTGTGGTCGGTGCGCTGCACGGCTCTGGCACAGAGCCCAGCAGCTCACACAGTTAGTAACCCGTGGCACTCTGGTGAACCTGTAGGAGGTCAGCATGGCCGACCATGACCAGCGTGCCGCCGGTGTGCCGCTCACCGGCGCGTCAGTGTTCGACACAGATCTGTATGGTGGCAGCGACCGTGCTGGGTACAGGACTGAAGTGGTGGACGATGATGATGATGACTTGGACCTGCCTGACAGGTGTGTGACCTTGATGGTGGGTCGGCCACGTTGACTGCGTTGCATAGGCCCAGACCTGCTGCTGCACCAACGGACGTGGGGCACTTCACGGGCGTGCCGTGAGCTGCCAATTTGTTGTTGTATTGCTAGTAGTTTGATGAGTTCGGCACGCTTTGCCTGTGGCCTGCTGAGTTTTCCACTGGCCCCGGTATGTGTGTGACTCGCACCTCGGTTCGCACCAAGGGGGAGTGTGCTACTGCTACTGACAAACTGTATTTGTTTCACAGCGGTACCTCATAACAGCAGCAACTTGTTGCTTTGCCACCGTGCGTCACAGGCCCAACCAGCCTGCGTCCCGTAAAGCTTTCCAGGACATACCCGAGCCGGAGCAGGACGACCCGTCTGGCTTGTTCCCCAAAACTATCCTTGACCGTGAGGATGAGTACAAGCAGCGGCGCTTGAACAGGATCATCTCACCCGAGCGCAACGACGCGTTCACCACAGGCGACAAAACGCCTGACGCGCGCGTGACCACGTACGCGGATAGGATGAAGCAGCAGGCGCTTCAGCGTGAGATGGACAACACCATGGTCAACATAGCAGACAAGAAGCGGAAGGACGCAGAGGCGGCGCAAGCCGCGGCAGCGGCGGCAGCGGCCGCACATGCTGCGCCCGCGGCACCACCTCCGCTGCCTGCACCGCCGGCGGCTGGAGAGAAGCGCCGCAACCGCTGGGACCAGCCTGACGCGTACGTGCCTGACCTGTGCAACGTGGCATCTGTGTCTATGTGCGCATGCACTGCATGGAGCGGAACAAGTCGTCCATGCAGCCAGGGTGTATTGGTAAGGAGTATGCGCTAGCCCCAAGGGTTGACGGGCTTGTGCTTATGTCTATGCAGCTGGTGCGCGTAGCACCTTGGGCCATGTTTGCCCCCCGGCGTGTTTTGCCCTCGGGGGATGGCGCGTGTTTATATTTCCCAACAACGGCTTTCCTGCTGGTGCCCGTGTCTGCCTGGTGCTGCCTGCAGCGCCAAGAAGCCGCGCTCGGAGTGGGACGCTGACGGCGCCTCAGGCTCAGGCTCTGAGGCCACGCCTGCCGCCAACCGCTGGGACGCCACACCCTCCCTGGGGGCAGCGGAGGCCACGCCGGGCGCTAACCGATGGGACGCCACGCCGGGGCCCGCGGGTGCGGGCGCTGCCCCGACGCCGCGCCGCAACCGCTGGGACGACCCCACGCCCGCACGGGTGAGCGACAGCACTGCACTGCACTGCACTGCAACGGGCCGAGCCGTTTTTTGGGGGGGGGAAAGGGTGGCAAACGTGGAAATGAATTGTGCCGGCAGGAGTGTTGTGAGGCAAGGAAGCGCGGGAGCGCTGACATGGCTTACACCGGGACTATGTCAGCCCTTCAAACACATTCACAAACTCTGTGGGCAGGTTTTGTTCGTCTACGCCTTCCTCCTGGCCAGGCAGGTGTTTATACCGCGCACCCTGACACCCTGACGCTTGTGTGACCCTTACGGCATACGTGTATGGCTGTGTATGCGCAGGCCGCGGGCGCGTGGGGCAGTGAGACGCCGGCGGCAGCAGCGGGCAGCGAGACCCCCGCAGCAGGCGCTGCCGGCGGCGGCAAGCGCTCGCGCTGGGACATGACGCCAGCGCTGGGGGGCGGCGCCACGCCCGCCATGGGCATGGGCGTCACGCCCAGCTTCTTCTCTGCGCCAACGCCCGCGGTTGGCGGCCTGGGCGGCGGCATGGGCATGGAGACGCCGTCATTGTCGGCGGTGCACGCGGCAGCGGCCATGAACCCCAGCGCCATGACGCCTGAGCAGGTGAGGGGCGCAGGGGAGGGCAGGGAATGGGGATGAGGAGCGCAAGGCTGGGTATGCATGTGCAGCGCCTCTCAAGGTGCAGGTATCAAGTGGCTGCGACAGCGATGAACGGCAGACCGTTGTTTGACTCGGTCGCAGTCGTTGGGGTTGCCTATGCATTGGTGCGCTGGAGGCTCCAGTCTAACTGCCCCCGGTGCGTGGTTGTGTGCGTGCACATGGTGTGCTGCAGTACCACGAGATGCGCGTGCAGCGTGAGATCTGGGAGCGCAACCGGCCGCTGACGGATGAGGAGCTGGACACAATGCTGCCTGGGGAGGCCGAGGGTGAGTTTGAGCGGATGACAGGCCGAGGAGTGGGATATGGAAGGGGGCGCCTGCAGGGGGGCCTCCAGGGGGGGGAAGCCGCCGGGCACACAGGCCGTGGGTGAATGCCTGGGGGAGGTGGGTAAGGGCTGACGACCACACCCGGCACCCCGCAAGCACAGCAAACCGGCCATTGAGTTGTACTTGTGTGATCGGCGGCACAGAACGGGTGAGGGCAGGCGCAGGTCAGGGGCAGTCGGAAGAACGGTGTTGAATGCTGCTTCGCGTCGCGCTTGATGATTTCCTACCAGAATCGGAGAGAGGTGCAGCAAACAGTAGCACAGTAAACGCCAGCGCTCGTTCAACCTGGTGGCATGTTGCGCGCCAATCACCGCCGTGTACTGTTATCCTGGTCGTAAGCATGTCTGGGTGTCGCCGCGCTGTGTGTGCGTGTGCGTGTCAGGCTACAAGGTGATGGCGCCGCCTGCGGGGTACCAGCCGGTGATCGACCCCGCGCGCAAGCTCATGGCCACGCCCACGCCCATGGCGGGCACGCCCTTTTACTCCATACCTGAGGAGAACCCGCAGCTCAAGGTGGGCCTGACATTGCTGCGGCGGCTGGCGCTGGTGCTGCTGCTGTAGAGATGACTGCGGCATTATCAAGAGCGTAGCTGCATGCATTGAGCCGGCGAGGGTATGTGTTGGCGCAGAAACAGAGGCGAACACAAATCTTGCGTCGCATGCACACACATGACGTGGTGGTGGTTGCAGTGGCACGCCCGCCTGCGCCTCCCTACCCACACACATTTCCGCCTGGTGTGGCAGGCAGGCCTCTGCTCCCGACCTGTTGCATCCATAGTGGTTGCACTTGCACTACTAGCCCCCCCTCCCTGTTGCCTGCGTGTTGCCCCTACGCCTCTTGACTGTGCGTTGTGATGCTGCGTGGTATGTGCTGCTGCTGGCCAGGCCGACCTGCCTATCGCGCCGGAGGGCCTCCCGGAGCTCAAGCCGGAGGATGTGCAGTTCTTCGGGAAGCTGCTGCAGGTGGGGCCAGGGGGCGGGACGATGGCGCGCAGCTAACCGCCGAACACACCCACCAGCAATGCATGCCGCCTGCACCGTGTGCGATGTCATTAATGGCCAGCGGCTAGCGCTGCCGATAATGTTGTTGGCCATCAAAGCCGGGCTCAAGAAGAGCGCGTGGAGTTGGCCTTAGCGTGCAGCCTGACCTCTTGCCCAGTTGCAGCACACACACCTCACCGTTCAACTATCTGTGCTGCCACTTCGCACCACACCCACACCCATGCACCCACACTTGTGCTGTGCTGTGCTGTGCTGTGCAGGACGTTGACGAGGCTGAGCTGAGCGTGGAGGACGCCAAGGAGCGCAAGATCATGAAGATGCTGCTCAAGGTGCGCGGCGGCTGGGCTGGACAGGGGGTGTGGGGGTTGATTGGACGCCCACAACCATGGGGCCTCACTGTGATGATGGGGGTGGGGTTGTCGCAGCGCTTGAGTACGGGCGTGGGGGTATGTGAGCACTGCCCGGCACGTGTGTGCCATCAACGTGACCCTGCAGTGGTTTGTGTGCTTGTGACGTTGTCAGGCTTGTTTCAGGGCACAGGAGCTTCCACACATTGCGCTGAGTGCAGGTAATAGCACGCATGTGACTAAGATTGTTTTCCGCGTTGCTTGTGTGCTGGTCCGTGCACGTGCAGGTGAAGAACGGCACGCCCCCCCAGCGCAAGTCGGCGCTGCGGCAGCTGACGGACAAGGCGCGTGACTTTGGCGCGGGCCCGCTGTTCAACGCCATCCTGCCGCTGCTGATGCAGCCCACGCTTGAGGACCAGGAGCGCCACCTGCTGGTCAAGGTCATCGACAGGTGGGTGGGTAGCATTGGCGACACGCGCGCGCAGCTGTACACGGTTGCACACACGTGTGCATTACACGGTGAATATCATCCACAATATCAATCGCGCAGCTGAGTAAGGTCTGCGCCTCCTTGCCTGACAGCGTGTGTGCAGGCGGGCAGGCGGGCACAATGTCGTGCGTGCCTGGGTAGCTGTCCGCACGGACGCCACACTGCCAGCTGTGGTTACGACAGAATCGACCGCGTTGTAACGCGCGCGTGTGTGCCCGCGCTGCTGCGCTGCTGCCTGCAGGATCCTGTACAAGCTGGACGAGCTGGTGCGGCCGTATGTGCACAAGATCCTGGTGGTGATTGAGCCGCTGCTCATCGATGAGGACTACTACGCACGCGTGGAGGTGAGGACCCCACGCTGGGGGGAGGGGGGGGGGCGCGACCGAGCGTGTGGCAGGGCGCGTGTGGCAGGGCGCTTGTGGCAGCAGGGTGTTGCGTTGGCGTTGCTGCCAGCGCTGTGGGAGGGGCTGGCTGTGGCAATCACTCATGTGCAGCGGGCCTGTGCACACCAAGCACGCCGCTTTCCAGCTCATGCCTGCACCGACTGCAAGCTTGTGAGTGCAGGCATGAGCTGGCAGGCAGGCGTGCTTGGTGTGCACAGCATGCAAGGCCTACGTTGTTGTTGTTTATACTCGGCCGAGCCAGAGGCCCAGGGTTTCAAAGACGGCACGTATGCATGGGAGAGAGTGGAGGGGGGAGGGGCGGGTGGGTTGCAGGCAGGATCAAGCAATGACAATAGCAGACTGACGCCTGATGCTGATGATACGTTGTGCTTTTCCCTCCCTGACTGTCCATGCCGGTGACCGTGTGTGTGTGTGTGCCCATGCTGCTGCGCCTGTTTGCGCGTGGCTCAGGGTCGTGAGATCATCGCGAACCTGTCCAAAGCTGCCGGCCTGGCCACCATGATCGCCGCCATGAGGCCCGACATTGACAACATCGACGAGTATGTGCGCAACACCACCGCCAGGTGAGGGAGGCCTCAGCCAGCCAGCCAGCGCTGAGTCACGGGGGGGAGAGGTATCTTTATGGGGTTCCCATGCTGGTAGGGAGACAGATGTGCCCAGGATACGCACGATTGCCTGGCTGACTGCCTGGCTGACTGAGCAGGGTTGTTGTCGGCTTGCCTTGCCCGTGTGCCCTTCTATCGCCGCTCTGTGTTGCGGGTTGTCAACGCGCATGTGTGGTGTCGTTGCGCATGCGTTGTGTGCAGGGCGTTCTCGGTGGTGGCCTCTGCGCTGGGCATCCCGGCGCTGCTGCCCTTCCTCAAGGTGAGGCAGCGAGGGAGAGGCTGGCTGGTGCATGCATGGATTGCATCGCATTGCGTTGCGCTAGTGGAGGGCATGGCGGTGATGAGGCGGCGCCTGGTGGGGTGGAGGCGTCGATGACTTACCGTAAACTCATCGTTAGCGAGCATGATGCATGCAGTGCTGCTCTGCGCGAGGTGTTGTGAGAGCGCTCAACTCTACTGCCCTACGCTGCGCTGCTGCGGTAGCGCTGCGCGGGCAGGTGCGCTGTGTAGCACACATACGCCCCCTGGAGCTGTGACGCCACAGGCAGCAGGCACGCATGTGCTAGTACCACAAGCATGCCCATGACTTGCTCCGCCCGCCGCGTTGGATGCTTTCACAATTTGTACTGCAATGTGTGCTGCACCTTGCACGGCTAGTTTACCATGCGCGATGCCAACCTCCCTGCATGCGTGACGCCCGGCTGCTGCTCGCTCCTCGCAGGCGGTGTGCCTGAGCAAGAAGTCCTGGCAGGCGCGCCACACGGGCATCAAGATCGTGCAGCAGATCGCCATCCTCATGGGCTGCGCGGTGCTGCCGCACCTCAAGGCCATGGTCGACATCATCAAGCACGGACTCAACGACGAGAACCAAAAGGTGGGGGCGGCTGCGGGCCCAGCGGGACCGACTGGATGTCAAGGTGTTGATTAATGCAGCAGTTGCAAGGCCGGCAAGCGGGACGTTGCATGGCGGGGACACCACATCGACCACCACTTTCCAGTCCACCACACACGTGCCATGTTGAACACAATCACAGCGTTGCGTGTGTGTGGGGGGGGTACTGGCATGTGGTGGTCGACGTAGTGTCCCCGCCACGCAGTGGTCTAGTGCTGAGGGTGGCGATGGTGGGACCTTCACCATGCATGGCGTGCTGCTGGGCCATTGAGTGCGCGTCGAGCTGCCACTGGGCGGTACCGGGCCGAGGGTTCAGGGTTTCAGGGCTGAGGCGGCTGGTAGCAGCCAGCTGCAGCTGTGAGCGCTGCACGTGTGTGGCGTAGGCGCTGTCCACCAGAGGAGTTCCTCTTGCTTGCGG
>BDDA01000137.1:49158-72856 GCA_001662385.1 Chlamydomonas asymmetrica | reverse complement strand
CCGAGCTCAACGTGCAGAACGGAGTGCTCAAGGTGTGTGGGTGGGTGGGCGGGGGGGATTTGGAAAAAGTGGTGCATCTGATGTTAGGGTGTGCTCAAAAAGGGGGGGTGACAAGTTCGCCTGCTTGCCTGCGCTGCCTGACCCCCACGCCTGGATTACCGCTGCTGTTAGGCCCATGGGGCTGTGGCTGTCGCTCATGCATCGTTGTGGTGTGGGTGTTTCCCTACCTAGCACGCATCCTCACATGCTCATCTGTCCGCCTGTGTACCGCGCAGGCTCTGTCGTTCATGTTTGAGTACATTGGTGAGATGGGCAAGGACTACATCTACGCCGTCACACCGCTGCTGGAGGATGCACTCATGGACAGGTAGGCAGGCAGGCAGGGGTTGTGGGACCGGTAGGGCGGCGGGGTGGTGCCGGGGGTGCGGGCGGTAGCAGCATGCAGAGGACGGGTTGCTTGGCTACAGGCGGCAAAGTTGCAGGAGTAAAGTAGTCGTGGTGGTCATCCATAGTCTAAGGAGGCACAGGGGGGACGAGTAGCTGGCAGTAGGGCAGTACGCGGCACTGTGGGACAAGGCGCTGAATGCTAGGGCGGCGTTGATGCACCATTGCCGCAGCAGCTGCAGGGGGCATAGGGTGCTCCCCGTGTGGGCTGCCGCGCCTGCAGGCACGTGGCGCATGCTGATTGTGTGGGTAGATGGATGAACGGAGGCGTCAACAACACTCCCTCCCTCCCTGCCTACGGAATGTCATGTGGCCAACAAAAGCAAGACAGGGCTTAGTGGACCGTTCCAGCACCATGCAAGCCTCTCGTCCACATCATGCTGCACGCCTTGATGCGCAAGTAGCGCTTACCCCCCCACACACACACACACACAGTGTCACACAAGCACTGAGCTGTGCTTGCGTGTTGCATGCATGCGTGCAGGGACCTGGTCCACCGGCAGACCGCCGCCAGCGTGGTGCAGCACATCGCGCTGGGCGTGGCGGGGCTGGGGTGTGAGGACGCGCTCACGCACCTGCTCAACTACGTGTGGCCAAACATCTTCGAGGTGTCGCCGCACATCGTCAACGCCGTGATGGGCGCGGTGGACGGCTGCCGCGTGTCGCTGGGGCCAGCCACCGTGCTGCACTACGCGCTGCAGGTGAGCAGGGGGGGTGCGGGGTTCGTTAGGGTTGTTCAGGGTTTAGGGCTTTTGGGGTTTTGGGGTTTAGGGTTCAGCGTAGCTTGAGCCCTTGGCTGAGCCGCGCTGCCCAGCATCGCGTTGGAAGTTGGGACAGCGGGCTTGTCAGCAGCGTGACGAACTCAAAAGGGCCTCAGCGCCTGCTTATCTGCGGAATCGTGGGTTTATGATGTGGCCTGTCACGTGCGCATGCTGTGGTCGCTTGCTGCGAGGTCCTCTGGCGGTCGGTTGGTGTGACCTACCTGCGTCACCAACGCGCCCCCCCCTCGCCCCGCTGTCATGGACCACGGTAGCTCCTCGCCTGTACTGTACTACGCGTGCCCTCTTACCCGCTCATCCTCACCTGTGTGCGATGTACTGATGTACTGATGTGCTGTGTGCCTGCCCCTTCTCCCCTTCCCTCCCTCCCTCCGCAGGGCCTGTTCCACCCGGCGCGCAAGGTGCGTGAGGTGTACTGGAAGATCTACAACAACCTCTACATCGGCGCGCAGGACGCGCTGGTGGCGGCCTACCCGCGCTTTGCAGACGACGCCAACAACACCTACGCGCGCCACGAGCTGGCGGTCATGATGTAGATGTAGGAGTAGTGGGAGGTGCTTAGCCGCCACTACCTCGACCCCGTGCTGGTTGTGTGGTGCTGGTGTACCACACTGACAGCGCACAGTGGTGGATGTGTGCGCATAGAGTGGCGTGCGGCGTGGATGGCTACCTTGCATGGAAGCAGTAGCAGAGGTGCAGCTCCGCACAAGTAATGCCCCTGTGTGGAGCTGTGTAGCACCGACGGGGTGGCACACCATACCGCGCATGCGCACATGGCTGCGGTATAGGTTTGTGGGTGGTCGCAGCGGCTGTGGCTGCGCCACACGTGCGTATGTGGAGGGAGAGCATGGCAGCATGGCGGCATGCGTACATGAGGCGGTGTGCTGCGAACGTGCGCTGGACCGTACGGCGTACACCATAGCACTGTAGCTCCCTCCACACAGCACGCGCACCCATAGAAGCAACTTAGCACCAAGGACTGGTGGGCATTATGTTATTGTGGTTGGTGGTTGGGTATGTTGCTGCCGGAATTCGCCTTGCCTTTCTTGTCACTGTCGCCAGCATGGCGTTGGAGTTTGCTGTTGATGCACAAACGCCCAACGCAGGCTGCAAACCGGCTCTAGCTTTGCTTATCGGGTTACTCTGTGGGGTGGGTCTTTGCAAGTGCTGCTGCTATGCGCTGAGCTGGTTGTGATGCACCCGTATCGCCGATGCATGAGCTCTCGTAGGAATAGATGCAGTGCATCGTGGATAATCCATGACCCCAGCTTCCCTGCTCGCAGTGTAATCTACACCTTTGCTGTGAACACTGTCAGGTTACTGAGCTATGTGCAGGAAGGGTACAGCGTCAGTCCAGTGTGCAGGTGTACAAGGCTGTGCGCTGCGGGGATGCGATGGGAGGCTGTGACTGCTATCCTGATATCTTTCATTGATACGCGTCAGGCTTGCTGTTGGCTCATATATTTGGTGTACAGTACCAGAGGACTTGTTGCAGGTGACCAGTGGGGTATCCAATACAGTATGGTGACACATGTCTTGTCGCCCATGCGGCCAACCCCAACAGCAAAGAAGCATTACCATGACTATACATTTGTTTGTTACATACACAGAAGTGATACAACGTTGATGTACATTGTACAACCGCAGTATGGGGCAGTGCCCAAACAGCAAAGAATGGTAACAGAGCCGGGGTGAATCCGGCACAGCTGCCAGCCGTGCATTTATATCAATACAGACTGAGACATAGAGCCTCCGCGTCACCCTCGGCCAGCCACGGACCCACATCGGCTGTAGCAGGTGTGGTAACACCGAACAATGCATGCAAGCATGGTAAACACGTGATAGAATGATCGGCCAAGTGATGCAAAGTCAATTCATCATACGATCGCATTGAGGGCATGCGCTTGACCTCTCGTCATTTGCTTTGCACTGGCTGGCTTGTGATCGCAGCACATGGTATGCATGGAATGGGGGTAGTCAGTAGTGGGACTCCAATCCATGGCAACGCTCGCGAGCAAGATGAGCGCCATCGCCCAGGGTACATACCAGCGCATGCACGCACACGCGCAGCACAAACTGCACACAAGCTTGCCAAAGCCAGGTGCCCAAAGCACACATGTGGTCATTCACCGTGGAGCGTTGCACTTATCACGCCAAGCATGTACCGGTGCACCAACCTCAAACAAAGTCGGGTTTGTTCTCCCATTCTAGAGCTATGCTCACCCACCAGATGGCCGGCTTGCCTCTGCATACATGCACACAATCCTGCCGGCCTCCAGCCTCCATCCTATGTAGGTGTCAGCCCGGGCATCGCACGTGACACCTTACGCCTACACCTTCTTGAACGGCCAGCCCTGCCACGCGCCCGACAGGACCGTCTCGGTCGGCACGTACCAGCGCCACAGCAGCAGGAACTTGTCGGCGGGGATGGGAAGCCAGTTGTCATACCATGGCTGCAGGCGGCAACATGACACGGGCAGGCACACATGCATGCCCTTGTCAGGAAGCAGTTTCTAGGCCAGCAACATACCGTAAGTATGACCATGCGTGTTGTTGAATTGTGTGTGGAGCATGCACAACACAAGCAGCAGCAGCAGCTGCGGGTGGCGGGTGGCCAGGTGCAACACGGGCATTCTTAGCCAGCAGCACCAGCGTGCTCATGTGTGTCAGTGCCACCTATCCAACCTTTACTATCGTGCTCACGGCGGGGCGGGTGGCCCCCTCAGCCTCTCACCTGCTGTGACGCGGCGGGCCGCTTGTTGGCCAGGTACACGGTGAGGCTTCCGTCAGCGTTGTAGCGCAGCGGAGTGCCAGGGCCCTGCCAGAAGGAGCGGTCGTTGACGCCATACCTAGGGTAGACAGTAAAGGCAGTACAGAATCAATCAATGTGTGGAAACGGCAACAATGGAGGTATGAAAGGGGCAGGCTGGTGCGCGTGGAAGGCAACCGTGAGAGATAATTGATAGGCTGGGTGAGGGTGAGGTGGCGGAGGTGTGATAGGCGGTTGGGGGCTAGGCGGTAGCGCACTGTAGCCAGCCAACCAAGCTGCTCCTTCGTTGGTGGGATTGCAAGCTCTTCCCTCTACTGCTGATGGTACCGTCGATGATAAGATGAAGGCGCCAAACCACCCGCTATGTGAGTGTGGCTCGGCTGACCGCATTGCCCCATACTCTAGTTAACGCATGCCCTCTCGCCCCCACCCCACCCAGGCATACCTGTTGATGGGGTTGTCCACCAGGTTCAGGTTCTCGTCGTACACGATCAGGCTCCACCAGCCATTCACCGGGTCATACAGGCCCTGCACCAAGTGAAGGACCACACAGGGGGCAGGATGCCAGCAGCCGCTGAGTTGTATGACTGAGCAAATACACTTTCAAGTACATGTGTGCCTCCCAGATGACGCCACCTCCAAGCGTGTCATTAGCACGCAGGATACAACAGTGCTTGGAGGCCCATGTGGGCCCACCGCATCATGGTAAAGCCTGTGCTGCATTTCATTGGAGGTTCCCGACAATCGGGCGGGGGGAAGGGGAGGCTCGTTGCTACATGCGCACACGCAGATACACAAATTGGCAGCGATCCCCCAGCCGGCAGGCGGCTTCCATGCCCATGCGACCAGGTGGCGTGCACCATCACCATCGCCATCGCCATCGCCAGCAGTTGCAACCTGCACGTGTGTACAGCCACACATTATCACCCTCACCCACCCTGGGATCAAACGTGACGGTGTAGGCTGAGTTGTTGGCGCCAGTGAACGCCTTGCCGGCAGAGTCCTTGAACGTCCAGCCGTAGACCGCAACATCAGCCTGTGTACAGGCAGGCACAAGCAGCATGCAACACATCGCCCCATGGTACTGATGTGCACACAAGGAGGGCTCCACTGCACATGTGACCGGCTAATAATAGCAATGAGGGCAGCCTTGTCACGCAAGTGGACGTGGAGCCTTGGACGGCATCCATCAGAGGAGCAAGGTGAGGGAGGAAGGGTTCATCGCTGGGCCATGCACGCGTGCATGTGTGTGGCATAGCCCAAGCGTAGCTGAACACCGGCGCTTGACGAGCTAAACAACCCTGCCAACTACCACCAGTGAACGAACAGGCATAGCAATCACCCACGAGCCAGGATGTGGAAACGCTCTTGCCGACATCGGCTGCAGAGTCAGTAAGGCTCCGCCTTGCTCTACCATGCACACAGCATGCTTGGCCCCCTACCAGTCCCCCCCACCACCACTCACAGGGTTGGCCAGCACCAGCAGGTCGCTGATGTACGCCGAGTACACCAGCTCCTGCATAGCGGTACGGTAGCGCCACAGCAGCGGCAGGCAGGCAGGACCGGCAGCAGGAGCATGATGCTAAGCAGGGCCGTGTGCCACATATGCAGGCAGGTCAGATACAGCATGCAGCTTGCCTTGTGTGATTGGTGTTCCTGGTAGGTGCACAGCCCAACGTGCAGGCACCATGCCGCGGTGGTACCCCTTGCAAGTCACCCTTGTGCCCACCCACGCCTCGTCCACCGTTACTGCAGCGGTCAGCAATTGTCAGACGGCCATTCATTTCATGATGCTGCCCCAAGCGCCACTGCCACTGTCCCTGCCACTGCCAGCACCGCTGCCACAGCCAGAGTGCCACCCACTGAGGTAGGTGGCTAGTAGTTGTGCAGCAGGCCTCACCGAGGGGTAGGGTATGCCGTAGCGAGTGGAGTAGGCTACATTGGGGTACACCAGGTTCCACTCAGAGGCGGTGAGGGCGGTGACCAGCGCGTTGGCCACCTTGTAGCCCAGGTACAGCGCGTCGGTCTGCGCGCGTGTACATGTGCATTAGCGTCCGCACCAACACGATGATACCGTTAGGGGCCACTCGGTCCTCACATGTGCATGGGTGATTGACTGATTGTTTGATTGAATGATTGACTTTGCATCGCTTGGCCAAATGCATGGGTGCTGCGCCTTTTGCGCCGCCAGCCAGCCAGGGTTGGCATCATATGCATGTAGCCAATGCAGTAAGAACGTATGGTTGCTTGGGTTGTGGACGTGGATGGGGACCGCAATAACCAATCACCAGACCGTGCCTTGCTTGTGGATCCATGCATGCGTATAGAAGCAATAAACGATTTGGCGGATGATGCTCACGCCAGGATGCACCGCATGCACCGCGCCCCCATCATTCACCCACCTGGGCAGCGGTGAGGCGGGCGATGTCGAAGGGGATGGAGGGGATGATGTTGAAGGAGGCAAGCGCGTTGCCGACGGGGTCCTTTTGCAGGGTGACGGGGGGGTTCTCCTGCGCGCCAAACGCCCATGATTCGTGCAGCGGTACACATGTCATGGTGCAGGCATGCACAGAGCACACACATGCATACACACAAATTAGTTGCCTCCCAGCAATTAGCAGGCTGGGAAGTGGTGGGATGCGGGTGGCGGGTACGCATCTGACCATGTGGATTTCTGTGGTGGTTGGCGCTGTGATGGGTAGAAGGTGTGCCGGCATGTGGGCGCGCATGTGCATGCACACGCACTCCCTCAGGCATGCCAGTGCGACGCGTGGAGCCATGCAAATGCTGAAGCAGGAACCATGCAGCCAGGCAGCCATCAAGCAGCGAGGTATATCGTCCTGTCTCACGCACCAAGAATGACGCCACGAGTGCTGGCAGGTATGACAAGTACTGCGCCTGGGTGGCGTTCTTCCACACTTTGAGGTACTGGTTCAGCCCGAAGTCGATGACTGGCACTGATGCAGGCCGGACGTATGGCTTGCCGGAGAGCAGGTAGTTCACCAGGCCGTCCTGTGCGTGGAGCCATACGCAGCGATACATGCATCGCACAAGAAGGGTGGGAGGGCAGAGGCGTAGGAGGTGGTTGGACGTAGCAGGCAAGCATGCAAGCCCCAGGCAAACATCAGTACCGTACATCCCACTGTTAGAGGAGTTGTCAACGTGTTGCACTGCTCTGAAAGGTAAACTTGAATGGCATGCCTTGCATGCAGGACATTGTGCTGTGTGCGATGTGCGGTATGCTGGGTCGCCAGCATAAGCGTTGTAGGGCCGCGCAGAAAAACTCGTAGTCCAGACCCAGCTTGAGCAGTACCACAGCAGGCAGTAGGCAGTGGACCTTGGCACATGGCTCACCTGGAACTTGTAGATGTCGGCGTACTGCTCCTTCGTGCTGACCAGCGTGCGCAGCACCACCTGAGCGCCTGTACACAGTCACAGTCAGAGGGGTTGGTCGGTGGATGCATCGTTGCGGAGGCATCAGGGCAAGTGGTGGGAAAGGGCGGGGTGGGAGTGGCGAGCCAGGCTCCTGCAAGGCACTGCTTTAAGAACATCTGCCACAAAATGGCCATTCAAACAGCCGCACGGTCCAGGACAACGCCACACGCATCCTGATGCAGCAACCATGTCTGAAGCCCGCACCAGCTACGGCTCCGAAACACCGCACCCGAGTACGGGAAGTTGATCACTGTGGCTTTGAGCTTATGGATCTTGTACTGCTCCTCAGGGCTCAGCGGGTAGCCCTCCTGGACTACCACCCAGTTGCCGCCATCGGGGTGCTGGTAGTTGAGCAGCTGCACGCAGGCGGCAGGTGGCAGGAGTGGCAGTCAGGGCAAATCGCAGAATACCATCAGTACAGTGTGTAAGGCAGGACGCGTGTTGCGCCACAGGAATGGCTGATGTCACCAGTGCAGCCTGGTGTGACTGCTGGCATGCGCATGTGTGTGCGCCTGCTGCTGCTGCCGTGGACGCCCTCCCCCCGCCTCCTCTTAGGGTCATACCGTGAGGTAAGGGATGCCGAAGGGGTCGCCAAACACGGCGCTGAAGTACTTGATGCCCCTCGAGGGCGGCAGCGTGAACACCACGGGCCCGTTGGAGAGGTCAATCCACGCGCCGGAGTAGATTGTACTGCGGTGAGGTGCGGCGCAGGGGGGGGGGGTGATGAGGCAGCCAGGTCAGGCCAGGTCAGGCCAGGCCAGAACAGCACACGGGGAGGACACACTACTCAAACACGGGAGTCACAGCTGGACCCATGCATGCATGAAGGTGTGCCTTACGCCAAGCGGTCAGATGACCATCGGTAGGTGTGCTTGCGTTGTGAGTCAGTTGCTGGGCACAGCTTCACTCAGCCGGCCCTGGTGTAGGTGCCACCGGCAAGCGCTGGCAGCGCACGGCAATGAATGCGATCCCCTTCCCCATCCCGTGTATTGATATATGTATCATTGCATCCGCTGTAACATGCAATAACAATCTGCCGTGCAAGCATGGCGTGTTTCACACGGGTGATGCACAGGCAGGCCACAGCGGCGCGTTGGCCCCCTGCCGCCCGTCCACTCACTCTATGTTGGGGCCAGCGCCGCTGGTGGTGTTGATGTTGGATACGGTGCGGCCGTGGTTGAACAGCAGCGTACGGTTGGATACCCTGCATGCAGCCCAACACAGCGCACACGCAACACGCCTGGTCGCGTGCGGACAGAATACCTGGCTTCACATGTGTATGCATGAAAGGGGCCAAGTTACTGTGTGCATCATGCGCGTGGTAAGCGCGCATCCAATGTGTATGTAAATGGTTCATCCACCATAAGCGTGTGCTGCGCAAGTGCAAAGGCACAGCCATTCTAGACACATGTATAAATGGCATGCATGCAAAGCACACGGCGACCGAGGGCATGCAGAGGTGACGTTGGGGCTCAGCGCTCAGCTTAGGGTGGGAAGTGCAAGTGCAGGTGCAGGTGCATGCACGCACGCAGCCTGTCAGCGCAGGGCCGAATGTATGCATGTATCCTTGCGTGCGCGCGACGACTGGAAAACCGGACACACCATGCATTGTAGCGGGCCTGGCCGGCGAACACATACTGCGAGAGCTGCAGGTTGGCAGTGACAGCGGTCGCCAGCAGATTGGCGCCAGTCGGGGTCTGCAGTGCAGTGCCGTTGTGGGCAGCATGGCAATCCAGGTCAGCAGTGTTCGACCAACATCTCTTCTCAAGTTCTCATGGTTGTGTGAACTACGAAGGTCAGTCTGAAGGTCAGTACCTGGGTCAGTACGCATCGTCACACTTTGAGAGTGCAACAATTTATGCCATACACGGGCAGAAAACCTCAAAACGCATGAATCAGGTTGTGTATGTTCATATATGTTCATTTTATGCTGTCTTCAAACTTGCTGCAGTAGATGTACCAGCAGGCGTGTTGAAGGGAGTGGGTCAGCGTTCGCAAGTGTGTTGCTGAGGCGCCGTCTCAACCAAGTCAGGCACAGTAGAATTCCGTATATGATATATCGCATATTGATTTACCACTCAACTGTGCTGCGTGCACGATTTCAGGTTGCGCAAACACTGCGTGGGTAGCGTCATAGATGCGCAAGTCCCGGCAACAATGACCACTCCAATCCCGCAAAGATGTGGCGCCTACCTAAGCAAAACGTCCAAGCTGGTAATAACTCACCTTGTACGCTGCTGGGATGGTCACACCGAAGGGAGCGAGCAGTGACGACTTGGTCTGGATGAGCGTCAGCAGGCCGCGGTACGTCCCCCCCTGGCTAACAAGCGCCTCGGCCCCAGCTGCTAGGGTGGTGTCTGTAGTGAACTTCAGCGGGAAAGGCGAGAAGTTCAGGGGCAGCAGCCTGCAGGAAGGCCGGGCAAGGTGATTCGCGCAAGATGTCATCGATCGCCAGCAGTTGGTTGGCAAAAGCTTGAATGTGCAGCGTACACACTGTGCGAAACAACAGCCCACCCTGTATGAACACAACATGTTATCGTATGCATGTATTCGCAGGTGCTGCTCTAGCCTCACCCTTGTGCGAACACCATGCATGCCGCCACAGTGACTGCCGCAAGCCACAGCGAGGGGAGCCCGCTGGTATAGAAGGACGTCCGAGCCATCCTGGGGCAGTCAACAGCCCACAGACCAGTACCAACGTGCAGGCTTGCAGTATTCAGGTACTGGCCTGGCCTCTAGGTGACAGCTGTATAAGTATCTCTTGCCTGACGCTTGACGAATGAATCGAAGGGGCCGCCTGCAGTCCCGCCTTCCCGCAGGTGCCGCAGGAAGCTGACCGCAGCTGCAGTAATTCGCACCAGAAAAGCGGGTGGAAGTTACTCATTATGCATGATGGATTACAAATTGCTTTAGGTTGTCTCATGCTCTGCCTGGGACTGACACCGCTGGGTTTACGGTGCTGATTTTGCGCTGTGTGGTATAAATGCACCCTGGGGCAGCGGGGCAGTAGAGCCCAGCGTGGGGCATGTGTGCACCCAACAGCTGCGCTGCTGTGACTGGGCGCCACGCTGCACTGCATTAGCCTTGCATCCTTGCTTGCAGCGTCAGCGTAGCGGCCAACGTCCGACAGCTCATCCTGTAGGTGGGTCGCGCGCAGCTGCAACTACTGCAACGCCCGGGCATGCATGCCATTAGGCACACCTTGCACGGACGGCGCCTACCACCTCGCGTGCACGCGTACGCATGGCAGTCGTTGTTCCCTGCATGTGAGTACCTCGTGCTGCGTGCATGTGCTAGCATGTAGATAAGATGCATGGCTGCCTCATGTCGCATCACGCTCAACACCGTGCGCCAGGCGGTGCTGCTGTGATAGATGCTGTCAAGCGGCTTGACGTGCGGGCAGAGGTGAGGAATGCATGCATCGTTTTCGCCCACACATGCATGTGCACACGCATGTGCGCACGCGAGTTTCACATTGCCATGGCCTTACGCCGCCAGAAGCCATGCTGGCCGCTACAGAGCCCGCGCAACTGATGTGCCTGCTGGTTGCCGGGCGGGCAGCAGAGCCCCGGGCCGCTGAGTGCTCAACCAGCAGAAGGCACGTCGACATGCAAGGCCCAACAGGATGGAAGGGTGTAACGGATTGGTTGGAGGCGTACCTGTCTGCCTGGGCGGTGCGAGGAGCGCACATGCATGCATACACACAGTGAGAGGGACAGAGGGAGGGGTAGGTGCGGGTGGGTGATGCAGCTTGCGGCGGGTACTTGCATCGCATGCAGGGCGCTCTGACTGCCGGGCTAGCTGAGCACCCCACCTCCTTGCCCAACGACAGTAGCTCAGCCGGCGTGCCTGGCTGACTCCCACACTCCTTCCCTGTATGTGCCCTCACCTGGCTCAGCCTGGCCATGCATTTACCAATTTTGCATTGGCACTGGTAGTGCCCAATGTCGGGGCAATGCCCGACTCGCACTGTTTGCGTGTGCACAGGTAGACAACACCGCTGCAACCGACACGTAAGCGGGGCCCAACACGGGCATGCTGCTGCAAGCCACCCACCGCCATCGCATGCCAGGCTGGTCCCCTGGCTAGTGAAAGCCATGCGCAGCCCCCGCTGGCACTGGTGACCTGCTGCGTCGAGACGGCACTAGCGGACTTCAACAGCTCACAGTGCGCAACAGTGGGTGGCGTACATGTGGTGCGCGTGTCACTGACATGCATGGGACTTCATGCTGCATGCATTCTTATAATCCCTATAAACCTAGTTGCCAAGACGTGGTGGCCTTCCAGGTATCCCAGCCTCACAGCTAGCACCCTACCTGTTGCAGCCCAAGGTCATGCATGTTCCGGTGGATTGCGAGCATGGTGTGTGAGCTGACACTTGTATGTCGAACCCATCTGATCCACCGCAAATGGCCTCTGTGTTTGTGTTGTGGTGGACTGTTAGCAGGTGCAGAAAGCCAATTGTGTTGGGCTTACTTGTCACGCCCGTACTAATTTACAAAATCGATGCTCTGATCGCATGCAAAGCGACCAGATGCAACCCAGACGCCTCAAGTTCAATCAGGCACAAGCAATCTGTTGGTGCAGCGCTTTCCATGCCAAATCTCCACTGCAATATCCAAAAGCGCCACAGCAGGCGCACACACTCTCACGGCACCTCAACTGCCGCACGCACTCACCTGCTGCAGGCAGGCGCGCTGCTTGCAGCAGGATCTGTCGGACAGCAGGCACATCAACAGCACGAGCAGCGCAGACAACCCCGTGGCGGGAACTGTGCTGCTGGAAAAATGCTTGGCATCATAAGGAATTAAAGAATCACCAACGTTTGAGCCACCACATCACGGCCAGCCGGGCAGCCGGGCATGGCACAGCAGCCCACCAACAAGTCAGGAGCATGAAGGCGGGACACGCCGCGCACACAACCGTTTGCAGAAGTGTGCCATTTGAGTGATCGATATTGACGAGTGCTGATAGCTAACCTGCTAGGCGGCCAAACAAATGGTCCTGGGCGGTGGTTTGGGCTTACTCGGCAACTCGTCACAATGTATGCACACTCTACGCACGAGGTCATAATCATCATCCCCTCCACTCACAGTAGTCCACTGTAAATGAACAGACCACCGATGAAAACTGTTGGCTGCATGTTGTTGTGCTTGTAACCCGAACCTGTACCTGAAATGTACACAGTATGCCCATGGCTACCAGCATACTTTAGGTCCACCCAGTCAATGCCTGCGCTTCGACCACCGCCCCAATTGCAGTAGTAGCTTACGCACAGATCATTAGACCCATAATAGAAAACACCATTGCCCCATGAGGCATGGGTGTGTGAGCCAGCCTCATTCGTACTCGCCCCGTGGCTGTGGTAAGGCAGCTCCCCTTCACTCAGGGCGTGCGATTCTGCACCAACAACATCGCCCATGGCTCGGGGGGTGAGCTTGGCTCCCTTGCCGTTCACACCCACCACACGGCCGCGCGCATCAGGCAAAGCAAACATGGTGCCGCGGCCGTCGGAGCCAAACATGGTTCCGATGCGGCTGAACAGCGCGGCATACTGTGTGGTGTTCAGCAACCTGCCATCGCAGGCAAGCCAGCCGTTGTGGTCATCCGTGAGTGTGGACCACTTCATGTCGCCAACCTGAGTGCGCAGGGAGACAAGTAAGCAAAGTGTCAGGTACACCGGTGTATCAACGAAGGAAGGACAGTACGTTCTAACCAATGTCCATACAAGCTGCACATGCAGGTAGCCGTAAAGGAGAGCTGCGTTTCGTCTTGCTGTGAACCCACCTGTGGCAAAGCAGGTTTCGTGAGGTTGGTAAGTTGGGCGATTTGAGCACCTGTGCTGGCATCACGTGTAGTCAAATTCGCAACCGCCTGCGTAAGGTTCGCAAGCGTCCTCGTAAGGTTCGCTTGCAATACGGCGTTCGCCAACTGCAGCGAATTGACTTGCTCAACAAGCCCCCTGATGGCCGAGTCCAGTGCGTCAAGTCTGTTCTGCGGTGGTGTGTGAAACAGGATGGCGCTGTAAGAGCCCCCAACGTCCGTCGAGATGAACACCGTCGTGTGGTTGACGCCGGTTGGCGCTGGGGTCGGCAACTGGCAGGTAACGCTATACACGGCGTTCGGAGTAAGGCCTAGGCTGAGTGGCATGGACGCATTAACTTGAGTGGGTGTTCCCTTTGGCAGGTTGCGTCCGTTGATGCTGCAGACCGACGGCCCCCGTATGTTGATGCCAGTCAGCGTCGCTGTGGCCCCTGGCTGGCTGGCTACAAACTTGACGTCTACAGCGAGGATCTGCGAGTCAATTGCCGATGTCTGCGTGATCCTGATGCCAGCTGTGTACAGGCTGAGGCACTGCGTGTAGGCCGTGTAGACTGCAGGGTTGATGGTCTTCTGCAGCGTGCTGAGTGTTGAGTCGGTGATGGAGCCAGAGCCGCCCGACCCGTTGCTGCACGAGGCCTGCCGGTACGAGTTGAGGCTCTCAGAGGTGGTCGAAAAGGTCTGCTTGTCCAGCTTGTTCAGCGTGTTGCAGCCCGAAACGTAGCTTGTAGTGCCGTGCGTATCAGTGTACGAGACGCTCGGCGTCAATCCCAGGCTTCCAAAAAGCCCAGACAACTTGACGGCCATGCCATATTTGTTGGCCTGGAACGCGCTGTTCCCAGACGAGCTGCAGTCGCTGGTTGAGAGCGTCGCCAGCGTGTCCCAGTCTTGGGAGTACTTCCTGTAAACACCATGGTGCCAGCGTTGCACAGTCTCTTCAGTTAAGGACTTCACAATTGCAACGTTGCGCAGGACAGTCACAGGGCAGTCAAAGCTGTGGTTTCTTGCTGCATTTTGGTTTCGGTATGGTTCCCGAAACTCTTTGCGCTCACACGTGATGTCGCCAGCAGTGTGAGCGATCCGCTTTTATTCTGCCTGGACAATTTCATAGTCTCTTCAATAATCTCTGCTGCCAAAATCAAGTGAACATTTTGTGTGGGTAGGCCCCAACTTGGGTCCCATTAAATGCACGGCGACACAAGTGCGCGCACTGTGTTGCCCAGGTTATAACGTGCACTGGTTATTGCCTGGCAGGTTGCAAACATATCAGATTGCAAATGTCCCAAGCTCCCCAGGTCGGACCCAGTTAAAAGCAGCAAATGTACCAGAGTGTACTGCTGGGCTCGCATGACACCTGCGAGCCCAGCAGTGAATGAAGCCTAATAGCACGGTCTTCCCGTTACCTCTATATACCTGCTGACCCCGAACCCCTACACTGTTCGAACAGTGCAAGAGTCACTTACTCATAAATGTACGAGCTATAGTCCTGGCAGGCGGCAAACTGGTAAGCAGTCCACGATGATGCGGCATTCGTGACGCTCTGGGAATAGACGTTGTACACTCCTGCCTGAAGAACTGCCGCGCAACTGGAGGCGCCGTCCAAGCCCGCAGCAGATTTAAGTACAGGAGCTGTCGTGTTCTCTGTCGGACCTTTAGACTTGTTCGTAGCTGTACCACCGCTGAAATGGAGAGCACAAACCAGTAACACAAACGAAAGCCTCAACATGTTGCCTGTGTTCACCTTTGCGATTGGTAGAAGGGTGCCAGCCTGTTGCCTGAACAGACTGCGGGTTGTGTGTGAGGAACACTCACACCAAAGGTTTTATAGGAAAACCCCATGACGATGCGGATGCGCTTTTGCTTTTACTACGGTACGGTTTCAGCATGATGCGCAAAGAAACCCAGGTTTCTGGCGTGGGCCGTATGGTGGGCCGAAACCGTTTTGGACCTGGTGCGTGACCATCAAAGTCGCACAGGCTACAGTATGACGAGTGGAACGTAAAATATCGTTTTAATTTCCGTGGGCCCAGCTCTGTGCGCGCGCTGTGCTCAGGGATGGTTCACTTTTCCACACGGTTTTCATCAAACAAAACTCTGACATTTTGAGGGCATGCCTCGTGACCGGCCTTGTGAGACTCGTGAGCGCTCGGTCCAAACGTCGAGTTGATCCTGCATTATAATTGCCGCAGCAAACAACATAAGTATATGAAACTGAAGGGTCGACCGAAACCCAGACCGAAACCACGTGAAAAGTGAGCTGCGCTTTGTCGCAAAACCCACCCTCAACACACAAGTTAACATTGGTCCAATATACTGGCAGCATGATATTGAGGATTGCGATGTCAGTGCATCTCTGTGCTACAATCAGTTCAGTGATTGGTGGTGACAACGGTGGTGGCAGGTTGAGGTGGGTGAATTGGCAAAGCCTGAGCGAAACTCTGAACTGAAAACCGGCATGGGAACCGGCGCAGGGCCGTATGGGGACAAATAAATAAACAAGGAAATGGTACACCACGATGCCAGGATAAGTTTTGGGCTAGACCTGCCGTCCCTGCACCATATGCGGCGTGCGAACGGGTGGCAGCACTTTGGGGGCTGGTGGGGGGAAGGTGGTGCCGTTTAGGGGGCCTTATGGGTGCTCTGGGAGTTCTGTGTGCTCCACTCCAAGTGACATTGTGAACTGATAACCTGTGATGCTGCGTCGGTTGCGTGGTAATTTGCGTGGTGATAGTAATGCAACATCTGCACAGGCTACCTCGTGCGTGTGCAAGCAGTTTTTCCCAGGGAGGGCATATCGCTAGGAAAGTCTTTGCGCATTGTTCCTGTAGTTCCTAGGCTAATAGCTTGAAGTGGTGTGTACGTCACGTGCATGCCGGCTTCTTGCAAGGATGGTGCAAGTTGAGCACGAGCACCCTAGCACGACGCGAGTGCTACGGCGGCATTTGCGAGTCCTACGGTGCCCTGTATAAGGCGCCCTGTGGCAGCGGGGCAGTAGGGCAGTGCGTGGGGCGTGAGTGCACCCAACAGCTGCGCTGCTGTGCCTGGGCGCCACGCTGCGCTGCTGTGCCTGGGCGCCACGCTGCGCTGCAGTAGCCTTGCATTCTTGCTTGCAGCGTCAGCGTAGCGGCCAACGCCTGACAGCTCATCCTGTCGGTAGGCCGCATGCAGCCGCAACTACTGCAACCCCCTAGCATGCATGGCATCATGCACACCTGCGCGTACGGCGTCTGCCATCTCGCTGCGTGTGTATGCATGGCAGTCGTTGTTACCTTGTGGCGCCTGCATGCATGCGTGTAGGTGCATCGCCGCCTCATGCCACATCACATTACGCTCCATCCACAGCGTACGGCGTGCGCCAGGCAGCTGGTGCAGTGCTGCTGTGATGCTAGCTGTCAAGTGGCTTGATGTTCAGGCAGATGTGAGGGGGATGGATGCGTCGTCCAGCCCACACGTGCATACGTCTGCAGCAAGGGTGCATGGTGCATGCGCTCCCTGCCCCGCACATCACGCAGCACGGAACGGCTGCTGGATCATGCATGTTGAGTACATGCCTCAAATGCAGTCCATCCAATCACACAGGATTGTGCAATTACGCACGCGAGTTCCACATTGCCATGGCCTCATGCCGCCAGGAGCCCTGCTGCCCGCTGCAGACCGCGCCGCTGATGTGCCTGCTTGTTGCCGGGCGGGCAGCGGATTCTCGTGCGCCATCAGAGGTAGGTGCCGGCTAGCTGCCTCTCAGCTCTCAACCTTCAGGTAGGCATGCAACGCTCAACAGGGCGGAAGGGTGTAACGGATTGGCTGCAGGCCTACCTGCCTGCCCTGCCTGCTGCCTTACCTGCCCAGGCAGGTAACACTTTCCTAACTGAGTGTAAGAAACGCGTGGCGGGCCCACTTGAACAGCCGTGTTGAGCTGTTGCGGCAGCACATGTCACTACCCATGACCCGACCTTGCATGCAAGCTGCACCGGTTTCTGTAGCGCACAATGCGCTGACTGCACAGCGTGCACGATGCAGCAAAGTGTCGCCGACAACATTTCCTCAGGAGCACTCAATGAGTTATGGCCATCCGCAGCAGGCCCGTACCATAAACAAATTGCCTTCAGCCGAAATTACCGCGAGGTATTCGGGGGAGGTGCATGCCGGGAGCAGATGTGTGCTGCGCACTGGCTTCCACTGGCACGCTCTAGGGTAGGGCACAGCAGGTACAGGCGGATGAGCACACAGGTTGTAATGAGAAGGTTGGCCTGCGCATGCTGCATGGATGCAGGGCATGGGCACCCACCAGTGGCGTACCGATACAAGCCATAGCCACGCACGCTGACACACACCATGGCGTGGTCTGTAGTTGCATTCATTGGGTTTTCGCAGGGTGTGACTCTCAACAAGCACGCAAGTACTGTACAAGCTTGATTCTTATGAACGTGGGAGACTTGTGCCACCATGGGGATGAAGTGCTTGCGATTTGCATGAGTGCACGTTCTGCCTAGTGCTCATCTCGCTCATCAGGCTCCCGGGAGGGCTCGGTGCGTGTAGTCTGCTGCGACCGCGCCGTGGCATGCGCTCGCTCAGCGCCGTGCGACTGCTGGGCCTCCGCCAGCCTGTCATAGCATGTGGGGGTGCACAAGTGAGGGGGTAGGTCCGTAGGTGCATTGCTCCCACTGGGCGGTGAGCGCCTGAGCGGTGATGGTGGCCGCCAGGCGGGGCCTGAGTGGTCCGCCCCTCCCTCCCGGAAGGCAAGTGAGGCCGGGCCAGTCACGTGTGGCAGAGCGACACCACACTGACAGGCCAGATGGCTGGGTGGGGAAGCACACGGCAGGTGCTGGTGCAGCCTGCATACTGGGATTCTTCGCATGCCACCTTGCTTTTGCTGTTGCTTACACGGAGTCATGGACCGGCGAGGAAGTGGGGAGGTTAATAGTGGTGGGGTGTGGTGGGGGGGCCTACGTGCATGCCCGCAGCAGCATCCACGCTCACACACACGTGTCACCTATACTACTAGTAGTAGGGCTCCACCACCACCCTAGCTAGGCATGCGCTCATGCGCTAGCGGTGCTGCTGTGTCAGTGCATCACTGCATGTGTGCCCGTGGGCCGGCGTAGCCAGCGGGTTGGCAGGGTTGCCCAGTGAGGTGAGGTGAGGGGCATCGCAGCGCAACGGCCATGTCGCTTGCAGCGGCCCGAGGACTGCGCGGTCCTTCATGGCATACGAAGCAGATATCAGTGTTGTGGCTGGACACTCGGACTCATAGATGGACGCAGTATGCACACGGTGCAGAGAAGCGCCAGTGCTCTGGCACAGCAGACTGCACAGCGCACTGATTGCGTTCAGCAAGCGCTTAGGCGCGGCATGTCAGCACCATTGCCAGCCGCTAAGTGCAAGGATGTACTGTTCCACACGCTCCGAAATGTCACTCATAATCGGACGTGCGCTGTACGCCAGCCATGGCACCCCTGGCGCTGCCGCCAGGAGCAGGCATGGCAGGCGCCGTGGCTCGGGGGCGGCCCAGCACCATCACATCCTCCAGGGGGGCTGTCAGAGAAGGCTCCTGCAAGCCCTGTGCACTGCTGGCGCTGCCGTCGGCACCGGCGCGGTCTGCCTGCGCGGCTGTTGCTGCCGCAGACGGGTGCATCATCACGTCGTCAAGGGGGGACCCGCGCCCCCACGCTGGTTCGCCTCCTCATCCCTCGCTGCCAAGCGATCAACGCAAGGGCAGTAGTATGTAACACTCATATCCACCAGCGTCGATGTGGATGATGCCGGCTGTGGAAAATGCGAGATTGCGAGCACACGCGCGTGTAAACTGGAGAGGCGAACGGCATTCCCATGCTGGAACGTGTTGATCACCGTCCACCGCCACTCATGAAACTTCACCACGCTTTGCAAGCAGGGTGTGGCAATGTCTGGTGGGGCAATCAAAACTAATTGCACAGGCGCACACGCAGCACTGCTTGAATGCTGCAATTGGTACCGTACAGTATGCTTGTATGTCTCCTCAAAGCCGCGTGACTGCCCAACCGGCCGCATCCCTGTCCCGCAAACCAGCGCATACACACCTGTCATTATGCCAGGGCCGGTGGTGGCATCCCTGCCGGTGCCGTGGGCCATCCCGTAGCTCAGCGCGTAGCCCGTCACGCCATGCAGGGGGTCATGGCCGGCAGCGCCCAGGCCACGGTCCGCCGGAGTCACATCAGCTGTGACGGGGTCAAGCAGCGGCAAGCAAGGTGACGTGAGGATGGGCTCATGTACATACACAGTGGTACGCAAGGCGTGCTCAAGAGACTGTTGAAACTTGAGGTGTGCATCTGCTGACGGCCTGCTGGCATGGTGACCGGCAGGCCCTCCCATCACTGGCAGGCAGCACTGCAGCAGCGTCACCGGCAGAGGGGTTGAGGCCAGCTGCCCTGGGGTCCGAAGGTGCCTGCGTGGCAGCGGCTGGGTGCAGGTGCGTCATGCCTGCAGCGCCTGCACCAGCAGGGTCGACCTGTTTAGCGCCATCACCACCCGGCAGGCAGGACACAGCCGCGTGGGAGTGCGATACCATGCGAATGGAGGCTGCGTGTTGTTACTTGATTGGCTTGACCTCCGGTGGCCTCGCCACTACTGTACGGTAGTTGCAAGCCATTACTGGATACTGTGTGCACAGGCTGCATTATGTACGTGTACGCCGAGGTGTACCCATATGGCCTACTGCCATGTGATGTGATGTGATGTGATGTGATGTGATGTGATGTGATGTGATGTGATGTGATGGGTCATCCACATGCACCAAGCACGGTTATGGAGACAAGAGATGTACATTCAATCGCTCAATGGCCCTCATGCTTGCTGCAGAGACGCAGCAGGTGGCCGCAAGGAGCCCACCAGCGGAGGGCCATCACCACCAGTAATCGGTAGCCGCTGCAGCGGCGCACTACCCTGGCTGGCTGGTGCTGTGTCTGCTGTTTGGCACCCAGTGATCAGTGGCCGCAGGGCTAAGGTGTGCGTGTGTGCGCGTGTGTGCAGGTTTGTCACGCTGCCCGACCCAGCAGCTCAGACCCTACCTCTCTCACCAACACCAGCGATGCTGATGAGCATAATCGACAGATAATCGATACAACCAGTATCCTGGGTATGCCATTAACTCTCTGCATTTCACAAGCAGCTGCGCTGTGTGGTGCGTTCGGGCACAACAGGTGGCGGGAGGTGTGACGTCACGGCTGCCGGTACGTGCGTGCCACCACCTCACGCACCTGCACCTTGTTGGCAAAGAACTGCGGCCTCTCATTCTCTGTGAGCCCGCCAGCAGGTGGAGGCTGGAGCTCGTCCAAATAGCCAGTAGTGCTCATCGTGCGCGTGCACTGATACCTGCACGGTCGCCACCTGTATGTATGCTTATGCAGTGATACGCTGGCTCGCGTGTGTACCAGAAGCTGGCAGAAGACTACGACTTGTCAACGGCTTATGCCTGCAATGCGTGTGTGTGTGTACAGAACAAGCGTTGCTGTACGTCCGCGTTGATGTTGTTGCTGAATTGTTGGCTGACCGGAAATCAGGATGCTGCGACCGAGCCATGGCAGCACACCGACTCGGCTGCATCACTCATTCGCCTGCTGGGCCTGCGCCAGCCAGCCATAGGCTCATAGTGTGTGCACAGGATGTGTTAAATTAGCGCACCCCGGTGTTGGCTTGGCTGACAAGTACTGCGTGTGGCTGGGGTGCGTGCGGTAGATAGGGAGGGCAGACGCGCACAACATCCTGCTGGTACGTGGCAGCGGCCAATTTACAGCCGTGGTGGGTGATGGCCAAGCCAGCAACACCGTGCGCATCGCATCTTGGGCAGATCACTCCACTTGTGATAGGCAAAGCGGCACCAGGCAGGCTTGGCGGGCATGGGTTATGCGCTGTTGCGCACATGGGGCGCACTACCCCGCTGAGCCGTTGGCTACGTACTGCCCAACCTGGTACAGTCCTCAAACGCACAGCACACGCAACTCTCAAAAATGCGCAAAATGGACAAATGCAGCACCACAGCGGTTGTGTTGGAACCAAAACATGCCTACATGCCACGACCGTAGGGCTGTACCCTCCCAAAAGCACTCTCACACACAACATCGAGCATCGATTGTTTTTTTGAGGAATGCGTAAACACATCAGTCTCGGCCTGGCGCCACTGACGCCGGCATCCAACCTGGCGGACACACACGCGAAACGCTCAGCAACGGCCTCAAACGGCTCGTCGCCCGCCAGACGCAACAGGGCGGTACTTATTGTTTGTTGGTGGCTTTGTTGAGCTTCATCAAGCAAGGCGGTGTGCACATGCACACGCTACAGATGGATATGCACACAGATTCAGAAAGGGAGAAAGACACACACGGTGATCATACTTCATCGCAGGCACACAGAGCTGGCAGTCCAACAAAGCGGATGCCGCCTAAAAGCAGGCAAATGGGAAATGTCACACCCCATCCTCGCCACAACGGCAACCTGGGGCACACGCGGTCAGAGCACAACAAACGCCAGGCACGCAAACCCTGCCGTGGCAGGCGCAGCAGCGGCAGCAACAGGTATTGCACTTGGGTTGCTCTCCATACGAATGAACACCATCAGCTCACAATCAAGCCACCCGTCCCATGAAAACACCAGACGCGGAAAATGCACAAAACAGAGCGATTGCCCTCCTCAGCATGACTCATCACACAACTAGTATTCTCTCTCGCGTGCTCGCGCCTGGAAAGTGCAAACCACACCACAAGGACGTCAAACGGCGGGTGGGTGCCTGGGCCTGCGCGCACACCTGACCGGGCTGCGCAACCATGCAGTGGAGTGGGTGCAGGAAAGGCGGCGCATGCAGTGCAGCACAGCACAGTCACGGTGAGGGACGCAAACAACAACCGCCAAACACCAATGCCTGGTAGAGGCAAAGCAGCGGGCTGTACAGGAACAACACGCCAGGCTGGCCATGCTTTGCAGGGCTTGGTGGCTTGGGGCCAGGACGGGCCTGCATGGCCGCCCGCACGTCATATCATGATATGGGGAGCTGCACCCGCACGTGCTCGCCGCGCCTTGCGCCTGCCTGCTGCGCCGCCGTCAGAGGCAAGCCACATGCCAAAAAAATACGGTCACCTCCACCACGATCGCGCGCACGCCATGCCTGATGATGCCAGCAGGTTGTGTGCAAACGTGAGGAGTGAGGGCAAGGTGGGTGAGGGTATTCCTACTGCACTTGCATAACGGGCGTGAGTGTATTCGGTCGGGTCAAGTGGGCGCCAGGAGCATCCTCAGCACGGGGCCGCCGACAACACTGCCAACTAGTGCGCACCCGCGAGGGTGTCTGACGCGGTCTGGCGCAGGAAAGCGTGCCATGGGAAGATGAACAAACAGTGCAGTCACGACGCGACGGACACGGTACTAAAACAGTGGGGTTTTGACCAGTGGCGTAGGGCCTCACAAGCGGAGGTAGGTCCAGGCACACCTTGCAGTTCAAAAATGGTCGTCTGTGGCATGCCGCCGCCACGTTTGCAGTGCAGCCTGAGCCATCAGACGGGTGGTGGTGGCATGTCGCTGAGCATGCGCAGGTGGCAGCAACACGGCACACGGCATGATGACGCCACCTGCTATCCAACACTAGAGCAGCAGCAGCACCATCGCTGCGCGCACAGCTCTCTCAGTGCACACAACACACGGGGGTGGGGGATGAGACGCTCGCGGGCGGGCGGGCGGGTTGAAGGTAGGTGGGTCACGCAACTGATGATGCTTGCAAGGCGCGGTGCGGCGCTTTCAGCATGAACTGGTTTTAAACCGACGACGCAAGCGCATGCCACGCCAGCACATGCACCGCAGGCCTATCACCCAAACACACATACATGGCGGACGTGGATGGGTACACGCAATGGTGAGGGCAGGAAGGGGGTGGGGGTGGGTACGGTGAGGGGCCACGCAGCACAGCCCGGCGCAGTCCTCTGCTGCTCATGTGCACAGCAGGCGGACACGGCCAGAGGGTACCAGAGGGCACAATCGCCCAACAGCAATGGGTGCGCGTGGCGGGGGCGCAGACAGGTGTGCGCGTTCGCAACGCGAAATGCGACCACACGACAAGCGCACGGCAGAAGAGCACACACAAAACACACACACAATAACGTAGATGCATGGAAAAGGCCGGGCGTGAAGCAAGCGAACACCCCGGTGTTGACTGCCTAACGACAAACGCAGGCGGGGTGAGCAACAATGGCAGAGAGGGCGACCGAATTCACAAGGCACCAAACTCTTGTTGCGGCAGGCCCACTCTCGGCCCCGATGCTTGGCAACGCTGGGGCCGGCAGGAGGCATAGAGGGAGGGGGCTCAGGTGCTATCATCATCATATCAATAACAGAACGCCTGCATAGCAAATTGCAGCACACACTGCTCGGGCGCCTCTCCGACAAACGACGCGCAAACATTTAGGGGGGTTGCTCTCTGCGACACTCTGAA
>BDDA01000137.1:28516-42507 GCA_001662385.1 Chlamydomonas asymmetrica | reverse complement strand
CCTTGAAGGGCAGTCCTTTCATTTTTACCACGCTTCCATCGAGCGGGAGGCTGGGCGGACCAGGCTGTTGGCCCATAATGTAATGGCTTCAGAGAAGAGCTGGCTTTGTGTTGTTGCTCCTTGCTTGCTCGCTTGCGACAGTAAATATATGGTCAGAAGCAGGAGTTAACGTCGGCGAAACAACTGTTGTCGTTGCCTTGCAATCAAGGCGCCCTGTGGTGAGGGCGGGGCAAGGAGTAGGATGGTGGCGAGTTTTGATTCTTTTGCAACACACTGCAGCGGGAATAGAGGGCAAACACAGGTATGTCAACTATCACCGGTCTGTGCGAACAATATGCGTGATTGGACTCTATTCGCGTGTTAACGACGGTGTCGACCAAAGGTGGCATTTTTTGGGGCTGGCTTTTTAATGGCCTGATAGTGCTACATGGACGGGCCGGTCGATAAGGCCTAAGGCTTGCTGTTGGCAAGTCACAGCAAAAGCTTTGTATTGCAGCTGATAACCCCTAACTACACGAAAGAAGTCCCTCCGTTCGGGCTGAACTAGCTCCATGCAAGCGGCAGCAATGAATGAATCAACGTGGGTGTGTTTCCATAACACGCAGCCCCTGACAGCAAGCAGTAATATTGGAGTTATATGTGAACCCACGCGTATGCCTGCTCCTTGTGGTATGTGTGGCACAACAGAACTGACAACGCTCCCGTCGTCCACATGTTTTCTTTCCGGAAGGTGGCGTCCAACCTTCCAGTTGGTGTGAAGCTGCAAGTTCCTGTTTGAAGCAATTTTGCAGGCTTAAGCTTGCATTTGCAGCTTAAATTACCACAAACTGCAGTTTTTTCCTGGCTCAGGGCGCCGTGCTCCCACCGCAGTTCAAGGTGTCAGACTCCATTAGCCAGAGTTGCAATATCGTACTCCTGGCAGCCGTCACCGTCTTTGTACACTCGACTTCTTGTTATTGCCTGGGGTCGAGCTAGCCTCTTTCCGCAGCACATAAAGGATGCGCGTGCGTACAGAGGCTGCACGGCAACTCAAGCTCATCGCAAGGTTGCCTTAATTCTTTGCCTTTGCAGCATATTGAGCTGGCGTATGTGGACACATCCACTGTACAGCTTCACAGTCGCGCACGGGTTCAGTGCGGGCACAGCAAGGAAGTCCGGCTTCACTGCCAGGTCCCGTTCGCATGGCAAAAGGTACAAGGGAACCTGCTTAAAGACCTAACCCTGAACTCATCATTGATTGATGTCATGCCGCCAATACACCATGCATCTGAAGGGATGCCGTAACATTGAGTGTGTGACATTGTAGGTGGCGCTTAAATGCGGCTTTACTTCCCTTTACTGCATGCGGAATGGCGCAGCCATACAGACTAGAGAGAGGTGTGGGAGCCAGTCCACCTGCGGGCTGCACATGCGCACTGTGCATATAAAGCACGGTTGCACGGAGCCCAAGAGCGGCTCTGTGCTCTTGAGTGACCGGACGATGACAGGCACCGGTTGTCAACCGACAGCCTGTCCGGTGTTGCCACACAACCCCTGCTGCTGATAACTTGCAGCTCTTGCAACGCGCTCACTCCAACAAACTTACACAGGTTTGCTGCCACGCTGGGTCCGATCCACTCAGCCTCGTCCAGCTTTGCCACTTTGCCGCCAAACCAATGATACACCGTCGTCATCCGCCACGTAACGACGTGGCCGCCAGATGAGGGTCATCGCCATGCTTGCGCTCAGGCCAGCAAAATGGGGAGCAGCACATCCAGGCACACCCCCCCATACGAATATGCAATGCGACACAAACATACGAATGTGCAATGCTGAAGTTGAACCGCATGCTGCAACACCCACAGTGCCAGGCACCCACGCATCCGATGCTGTGAGGATTGAGAGCACAACGCAAGTGACACACACCGCATTTGCGAGCTGCACGGCCCTACTTGAATCACACCGCATGGTCCCACGACAACCTCTTTCTGACACACACCAAGCTCACAACGCTACAGCATCTAGATGGCCCTGGCCTGACTATGGGTGTGGAACTGTGGATGCATGGAGTGCATGGGATGTGTTGGGCGGCGTGGGACATTCAGAATTCTCTGCCGCACCTGCGTTTCCACGCATGGGGTGTCGCTCGGTACCTGGCATGCATGCGCTGTGGGTCTCAGGCGCATGTGATGGACTCTGCGGGAGCGGCGGCACGGTGCTGCTGGTGGCAGCACAGCGCCTGCCTGGTGGTATCACCGCTGGAGCTAGCTGAGGAGGAGGAGGCAGCGGAGGGCGTGGTGCCCTACACCCCCTGTACCCCGCCCTGCATCCCCTGCACCCCCTTGCGCCCCCTGCACCTGCAACAATCGCAGCAACGTAACAGGCCGTGCGTTTGCGCGTTGAGTGTCTGCTGGTGTCTTGCACGGCTCCTGCCGCATTGCGTTCAGACGCCACACCTGCCCAGATCGCACCTAACTGCTTCCGTGCTCACTTGTTGAATGCCTCCTCACCTCACCAAGCAGTGAGCAATCATCTCCTAACATGACATGCATATGGGCATTGCATACAGCAGCGGGGGACGGCAGGGGGGCATCGCCAAGGGTGTCATCCCTGCAGTCAGCTGTTAAGCTGCATGCTGCACATGCGCACATGGATGCATGCATGCATGTGTTCAGTCCCGCAACAGGCAGGGGGATCGCCAGCCAGCTGGGAGCATTCATAAGGTGGCACTGTTTTGGCTTTGTGTGGGTATTACACAGCAGCAGATCCCCATCAGGTCACGTTGGCGAGTGTGCAATGCACACACACGCCACGCGCCAGTCCATGCTGACGGAAGTGACGACCATTCAGAAAGGGTGCATGTGCAATTGTGCATGCGCGTTGGGCAGTAACACCAGCCACAACGAACAGTGTGCCCACACTACATCACCGACCAACCCTGGAAATGCAAGCCCACACATGCACACATGTGCACACAACCATGACAGCATGTTCTGATCTTCGCAGGCTGCCCTAACGGGTGTGCGTACGTCCTGGCATGGCATGGCATGACACGTGATGACGATGGCGACATGCCTCCTCTAGCACACATGTGTGATGGGTATGTGTGTGCATATGGCCACCACTCATCAGTGTCGGGAGGCGCAGTTGTGCATGCAGCAGACCGGCAGGAGCGGCGGACGCACCACACATCGCAGCATAGATAACGCAACACAATTCAACACAAGCACAAGTACAACAACACCAATACTGACAGATTTTTAGTCCAAAGGCAGGTTTCAGTTTTATTGCTTTTGCTCTCAAGTACTCTCAACATTGATTGATGCAAAACGGTGGCCATAGAGGGAATCAGGGCAGCAGCGAACTACGCATACCGGCAACTGTGCCTAGCAGCCAGCGATGCTGGCGCTGAAATGCACGTCTTGGACGGATGCATAGGCCTGGCTGCAGCCATTGCGTGCTGGCGTCATGGGTTGTGTTACGCGTGTGGCCATGATGACGGGAGTCGCACTGCTGGATTGTCGGGTCAACATGGGGGGAGCTTTATTTGGGGGAGTGGGATGGGAACATGCATGCCGGGTTGCTTTACTGTCCACAGGAGGACGCTCCTCTCACACTGACAGGCAGGCAACCGGCATGCACGTCCAAGTGTACACACACACAGGCAAGTCCTGCCGCGGCAGGCGGGAGGGAGCCGCATTGCCGAAGACATCAACGCAGGGCGTAACTTGCTAGTTTCCACCAGCATGCCAACGGAGCAAGGGGCAGGGCATGCGGGGGCTTGAGGACGGACGAGCGGGATGCGACACTGCCAGGGCAGGCATTGTTTCGCATTGTGTGTATGTGGATTGCAACAAACGCGGGGGCCGGGCAGGTCTAGACAGGACCTGTGAGGGGAGCATCATAACTCAGAACAGCAAATAATGGGTGTCAGGGGTGTTGGGGGGGATGCAGCTGCGCGTGCCGCATCACCAGTCAAAGAGGTCCTACATCCAACGGCGCATTCCCACGGCATAGACATGGTTTGGGGACACGCCCATCATTAACCTCAGCCAGGCCGGCAGGTTCAGCAGCAGCCAGTGAACCTGGCACTGAGGTGCCGCACTGGCCCACGAGACTGACTGTGCTCATGCATGCATTTCCACGTGCGTTGACAGGGGTGTAAAGGTGGCTTTGAAAGTAAGCATTGAGCACAACCTTTTTGGTTGTTCACATGAAGCAACGGATGTCTAGTTCAGTGTCCTAAAGAATCGGCAGTGCATAGACATAAGGAACAGCACGTAAGGTAGGGCTTGTCAGGTGAATTAGAGGTAAGGAGAGAGCGTACAACATGCAGCCAGCGGCAACCCTTCCCGGCGCCGCAACCTCTATGCAGTCGAGCGGGAGGTCCAGGGGCGGCGCACACAGGCATGCTGGGCAGGAAGCGGCATACGGCGTGTGCGTCACTTGGAGATGCATGTGGCCAGCATCGTCGCTGCTCCAGGACGCCACGGCGGCAGAGGAGGAGAGGGAGAGGGAGAGCGGCAGGCACGCGCTTCCAGGGAGGAAGAGATGGGGAGGGCGGGGTGTGGGGCTGAACAGCTGGCACTTGTGCACTGCAAAGCCTGCACTGCGCCATCATGCAGTACCGCTACTGCGCCATCGCATGAGGTAGCGTGCAATGCATCGCCTGCTGGTGTGCTAGGTGGGCCGCCAACTACGTCGCCGACGCCGCTCTGCTGGCGATGTTGGATTCACATGACTAGCGCAGCCCCCAGCCTCCAGCCCAGGTGCCGGCGGCGACATCGCATGCTCACTCAGCAGCTCAGGCTGCTGCTGTCTGTTCATGCGTTCATGCGTACATTGACGCCTGGTCGATGGTCTGGATGAGCTCCACCCGCCCGCTGTCGAGGTCATACACCGCGCCCACCATGATCAGGCGCCCCGTTTTGAGCGCTTCCAACAGGATGACGGACCGCTTGCAGCGCTCCATCTGGTAGCGCACGTTCTCACGCACCACCTTGTCCACCATGGCGGGGTCGGGGTGGTGGGCGTGGTTGGGGTCGTTGGACTTGGGCTGGCTGCCGCGCGGGCTGTCCACGCGCGCAATCGCAACGTCGAGGTTTTCCACGAGGGTATCAATAAATCCGGGAAACGCCTTGCCTGCAAAAGCCATGGGTAAACAAACATGTTGTGAATGCTCCTGCCGGCGAATGTCTTGCAGCCCGGGGCCCGGGCTTTCAAAACTGTGAAGGTGTGACAGCGACAGTGCGACCACCCATGCACGCACCTGAAAGGGCGGCCTTCACAGCACCGCACTTGGTATGACCCAGTACCATAACGACTTTGGCCTGCAGGGAAAGGCATCGGCACCAGCAATCAGGAAGCAGTTGATTAGTGCAAGGGAGTGGACATGTCAGAGCTCGCGCGGCAGTTGGTTTGGGCGTGGCGGGTGGTCCATATCAGCAACCACCAGCGAAGCACAAACCCCAGGAAGAGAGGCCTCAGTTTGGCTGCTTGCTTACATTGAGGTCGAGTACACTGTACTCGAGAGACGCCACTTCCTCCGCTGTGGCTATGTTTCCCGCTACACGGCAAACAAAGACGTCGCCAAAGCCTTGGTCGAAAACAATTTCTGCAGGTACGCGCGAGTCTGCACATCCTAGGATGGCAACCTGAGGGTTCTGGCCTGCAGCGAGCGCCTGGAGTCGCCCAAAGTCCTGGTGTGGATGCGCGCTGCTGTTGTTGATAAACCGCATGTTTCCTTCCAGAAGCCCATCAAGGACCTGCTTTGGCGTCATGCCCTCCCGCAGAGATACCATTTTCATGTACTGGCTCTTGCTGGCTGGTGCGTCCCGGTTCCAGCCTCCTTGCAGGTCCTGCACCGGCTTGACCGCCGACCACAGTGTCGCACACAAACCACATCAAGAGCTGACATTGGGCACAATGCAGCAGTACTGCACGCAGGCCAAGTTCTGTTGAAATGGTGTAAAGCAGGCACGGCCACTGGAGTGAAGAACAAGCCCTTCACTCAGCGAGTGGGGACCCACCTCTGAAGCTCGCTGCCCTTCTGCGACCCCAATAGCTGAGGGCGCCTTTCCGACCATGGTGATCGGCACCTTCTGACCGGGAACACTTGCAGCACAACCCTGCGGGGGGCACACCAGGAACGGGGTTTCAACACTCGTTTGGGCTCGCTGAAGGGTCGCGGTGAGGATTATTGCATTAGGCAGGGAGCACCCGCGGTCGCTGGTGCACACAGCTCTGTGCGTTGCATGCACAGAGAAGAACGTGCTCTCGCCCGTGGCGATACTGTTGGAGTTTGATGTAGGGTGAAGCTTGAAGGGCAGGCTGCAATCTAAGGCCCGTGCAAGCACGTCGAAGCTGGACCCACCATTTTAGCGCTGGTGCAGTCGCGTTGCCCAGGTAGGATTTGGGGCGCAAGAAGCACCTAGCACGCGAAAGTCCTTGGCACGCTTAGTCTGCAGGTTTCTGCTGGCTTTCGGGAAGCCCAGGCTTGGGGCAAACTTAAAACTAAGGGAAGGCGTGAGCAGCGGCTGTAACGTAGTGATAAACGATACAACTATATTTCCACTGAGTTTAACTGGACAGATGAAGGCAACACACCAAAGCCCTTGCTCTCGTCGTGGCGGTAAAGGCTTGGAGCGGCGGTACGCATCCCCCTGGAATTCAGTATGGAACTTGACAGCATGTAGGTCTACGGAGGTGCGCATGAACGTTATTCGAGGTTGGTAGTTTTGCATATACACCACCCCAAGTAAGCTTGGACACAGGTCCTGAGTCCTGACAGTGTCTGACTAAACACGTTCGCACAGCCAGTGAACAACCGAGCTGGAAAGTCTGCTGTCAAGTGGCATCCACCTTCGGAAAACGGAAGGCTACACGAATTGGAGAACATACTCCTGTCCTATCGCCTACGCGTTTTTCCGTCACGCTTCTTGGGTTTTGGTGCTGGGTTTTGGTGAACGCCTGTGCAGGTTTAGCACCAGTGGTGCTTGAGCAAACGGTAGGCCGCTTGTGCTTCAAGGTACACAAAAATGCAACCTGCAGACACACCAATATGGCCTTGGGCAGTAGGAACGGCCATGGGTCAACGTACCTAACATGCACCAGTAATCGGGGCGGGGCGCTTCACAAACCGACACCATCACGTGCCACATTTCACCAGGACCAGTACGAATGGATACATGCCGCAAGCACGCCCTGCTGCATCCCAGGGTATGTTTCCTGCTGGTGTGCATGGCAAGGTTCGCCACCGTTCGCACCCTGATGGGCCTGCGGCGCACACATGACACACACGACCAGCGGCTGCTGGGTTGCCAGGCCCCGCAACCGCAGGCCGCCCCCCCCCCCATGGCAAAGTCTTGGATACACCGCTAAATTGTCGATAAAAGTGATGTGCGGAGTAGGGCGATGGCTTGAGCTGGTTGAGCGAGTAATGAAGGGGGGTGGGGCCGTTGGGAAGAGCCCAGGCATGCACGGCTGGAGACAGTGAACACACTGCGCAGGGCGTTATTGCTGAGGGTTCACTCAGCATACCAAGCAAAGGGGCGCACTGACAGTGCCACTCAGTGCCGGTCACAGATAGAGGTCGCGCCGCCCCTGGCGCTGATCATTTACGGATACGGATATACGGTAGTAAGGAAGTATGTAACGACCATGCACAGCGTGTGTTGTCACAAGACAACAGGTTGCAAGAACCGGCATGCTCAAATAATTGAAATGGGTAGGTCTCAACCTGTTATGGCATGCACATACGTTGTGCATGTGCATGCGCATGCACGCCCTACCGGCAGGAACTCCGTCTGATCCATCGCTAACTGAATGTGGTCCCGGGTGGGGACCGACACATCGCCAGCACTTGGCACCGCGTCTGACCGGCACCTGCACCATATTCGCTGACGGTCTGCCATACCCCTCAAGCACACGCTGCACCAGCCAAGGTTGCCTGTCGCGCTGCCTTCCTCCCATGCCATGATGGTGCGTACGGCATGTGCCGTGTGGCTGGTAACCTATAACTAGAAGTTGAGTAGTGGGTCATCCGCGATGAGCTTCTTGGCAGCCTCCTTCTCCTTCAGCGCCTGTATGCTGTGCGACAGCGACGCGCGCAGGCTGTGGCGCGCCTCCTTGCTCAGACCACCCCCGGCAGCAGCGGCGTCAGCGCCACCGGCAGCGCCGCTGCCCGCTGCATGACTGTGGACGTGCTGTGCGTGGTGGTGGTGATGCTGCGTTGCCGCTGGTGTGCTGGACACGGGCGCAGTTGTGGATACCTGCGCTCGTGTGCATGCAGAAGCGGGTGTCGCACGGCGTGCAAGGTCAACGTTTGCAGGTTGGATGAGGTGGGAGTGTGGGCAGGCTCGTGGCCGGTCAAGCGCCGTGAGGTTCATGCTGTGTGAGTACGTCAGCAACGCAGGCTGTTATGCACACCTCACCTGCTCCTCCTCCTCCTCCTGTTCGTCCTCCTCTTCGTCGTCGTCATCGTCCTCGCTGCTCTCCTCGTCATCGTCCTCATCCTCGTCGCTGTCTGAGCTGCCCTCCTCACCACCGCTGCCTTCCTGACCCTCACCCCCCTCGTCTGTATCAGCATCTGCGATTTGTTACAGGCACGTGCTTGCGTCGGAGGTGGACGTGCGGTATCACACACTTATTTCATGCGCAGCCTTTGTGAACGAGACTCACCTAGCGCCACCTTCTCTTCAAGAACCTTCATCATTTCGCCCATCATGAAGTTGCTGGGATCCAATGCCACAGCTGCAGCAGCAAGGGTGAGCGGAGCACTGGCCATGTCAGCTTGAGTCAGATGAAGAGTTCCCCAGCCGTGCGCAAAACAAAGGCAGAACCAACACTCAAGCAGCAGCATAAATGTGCGGGCAATATTCTACGCAAGTACGCCACAGGCAGGGCCAATACGCGGACTCACCCGTCCTTGCATGTGCGAGGGCTTGTTCAAACTTATCATGCTTTATAGCCAGCGTGCACGCCTGCTGAGCCTGCGCAGGTAAAGACATTCGATTGCATGTATAAACAAACAGCAAGCCGGTAGCAATGCACGGGAGCAAACTTGCTTGCTGCCAGCACCTCTCAGAGGGTGCTGTATTTGTGAGCGCACCTCGAGGGCTCGCCGTTTCTGCGCTGCCTCGAACGAAAGTGGCGCTGGTGTAGATGCGGCTTCTGAAGGTGCTTGTTGTACCCCTGAAGGTGCCTGCACGACCGAGTTAGAGGCAGCTGCTGTTTTTGGTGCAGCGGCCTTCACCGTCGGTGTGACCATGTCTCAACGGACCCCGTCGTGCGTAGTGCAATCAGCAATACAAGGGCAAAATATCAAAGCCGGGAGAGATGTAGGTTCCTTTGTATGCTTCGGATCGTCGTATAAGTGGCCATCATAGCGCCACTGACAGCCACCCTAATGGCAAGTCAAGGCCGCCCCAGCGGCGCACGCATCGCCAATCCAAGCGTTGAGCCAAGTCCGCCAAAGGATGCAATGCTGCGGGATCAAAGGACTCGCCCCCAGGTCCTCACACAATGCCAGCATTGCCGCCATGCAGCATATCCTCACAGCGTCCACCTGTCTGCACCCTGCACCCCGCCTTCGTGCACTGTGCTGATTGTGTGCCTTTGCCTTGGCCACGCGTGGTACACGATACCGTGCCTGACATGGGTCAGGCACAGCGTTACAGAGGGTGAAGCGATGTGGATGACCAACGGTGTGGCGCATGGCAGCACAATATGCAGGACGTCAACAGGCACAGTCACACCTCTGTACGTGCCACCCAGTGGGGTGACGTGGCGTGTGCAACTGTACATTCATTCTGACCTCGTTAGGTGCATGCTATCATGCACTCACATGCAGCCGTTGTGCAGCCACAGAGTGAATTACATGCGGTGGATTTACGCGCAAGGCTGGTGACTGGCCTGCAGCACAGATTGCGCATGTCGTGCACTTTGCCGCATTGCAAGCTACGGCCTGCCTGTAGCACACACCCCATGCACGTTTGTCATTATGCTGGTTGAAAGCAAACCTGGATCATAATACCTCACACAATGTTTCCATGCTTCAGAGTACACACGAGTACCGGTATTGGTGAAAAGCGACAGCAAAGCGCCAGCCTTCAACTGCCCTAGAACAACGCACGCACACGTCCACTTGTGTCGTGCGACTCGTGTTGCATGTCACAGCTGCTGAGCGGCTCACACCGGCCTCACACCCCAGCACACAAACGTCAACACACACACAGGGAACTAATCGCTCTTGATGGCCCGGAAGATCGAGTGCGTGAACCAGAAGCTGGCGGCGAAGCCGATGGTCCCCATGGCGAAGTAGAGGCCGGTGATGGTGATGGCCATGTAGCAGAGGTAGATGAAGACGCTCATGAAGCCGCTGAGGCTGGTGAGGCTGCTGGCCAGGAAGCCCAGCGCATAGAGCGTGATGTACACCGCAACGCTGCCGCCGCGGTGGAATGAACGCCACCTACTCACGCACACAAGCACACGCACAGGAAGCAGGCATGCGGGTGACGCATGCGTGGTTGTAATTGTTGCATCATGGGCAAAGGCATGAACTTTGCAGCAGGGCCGACACTGCACGGCCAGGAGTGCGGGGTCGTGGCTTGCAGTCCATCGCAACCCATATGGGTGTTTGGCCCTGCCTGGGGCATATCACATCACACGCAGGCGTCTACGACGTGCGCAGCATGCACACCACACGCTGCGGTCTAGGCCTGTAACTCCCAGTGTACACCTAGTGTGCGGAGAGCAGCATGCAGCTGGGCGGGGCGGGTCACTCCGTCGCTACTCACCACCACAGGTAGTCCTCGGCGCACAGCTGCACGTAGGTGCACAGGATGGCGATCTCCGCGTTGATCACCACCATCAGCGCGCCGATCACAAACACAAAGCCGAAGAGGTAGTAGAAGTATCCCAGCCACACGCTGGTCATGGCAAAGTACAGCTCAATGAAGACCGTGCCGAACGGCAGGATGCCCGAGGCCATGAACAGCACGTGAGGGTTGGCGGCCAGCGGCGGCGGCGGGATGTGGCGCGGGATCTGGTTGGTCTTGACGGGCCACTCGATGAGCGGCAGGCGCACCGCCACGAGGCCGCCGGTGAAGCAGAGCGGGATGGAGATGAGGAACCAGATGGCGACGAGGGTGAAGTACATGCCGATGGGCACGGCGCCCGAGGAGCCGGTGTGGTGGATGACCATGTTGAGCAGCGTGAAGATGCCCATGACGATGCCGGGGTAGTAGATGGACGTCATGCCGGCCACCTTGTGCCAGTTGGCGTACGAGCGCTGCATGAGGCCCCACATGTACGTGCCTGCAGAGAGGGGGAGGAGGGGGGACCAGCCGGGCAGCCACGCAGTTGTCATTGCAGGAGGAGGAAGGAAGGAGGATGGACAGGGGCGCAGGCAGGAGGCATGCAGAGTGGTGTGGCCGACACGCACGATATAGCGGGTGCCAGTGTGACGCTGGGATGCTACGGTATGAGCCCCAGCCTAGTTCGGGCGCAGGATGCGCGGGCGTGTCATGGAATGAGCAGCAGACTCAGCGGAGGCACCGCAATGCAGCACTGCCATTGAGCAGGGCTTGCGGACGCGTGGCACACAGGAGCTAGCTCGGCAGAGGCATGCGCTGCGCTGCTGCACAGCCTGCCGCATCACCCCTTGCTCAGGTAGGCGGTGCAGCGCAGCGTGCTGGACTGCTGGCACTCACTAGCGAAGCCCGCCAGCGCTGACAGCAGCACGAAGAAGATCATCATGGTCGTCACCAGCGCGCCGCGCGACGCGGGCGACAGGAAGCCCAGCGTGGCCAGCAGCAGCGTCACCGTGCAAGTCAGGATCACCTGCACACCCGTGCCCACCTGCACGCCCCCGCCCCCGCACACACATGTGCACACGCACGTCGCATAAATAGACGCGGTCAGAACCTGATGGGGACGCGCGTATGTGCATCCGGGTGCAGAAGTGGCACACACACGCCTGGCGCGCATGAGCACGCCTGCCAGTCGCGTGCTTTATGGCGAGGTTTATGGTAAATGCTATATCATGCCACTCCCACGAGCTAGATAGTGCTGGGCCCGGGCCCAGACGCAGGCCCATGCCGATCATGGCAGTCATGACTCATGAGGCACTGGCTCAGGCTGCTGGCTCTCAGGCTCAGCGGCGTGTGGCGGGGCGGCTCACCTGCACCGCCAGCATGCGTGAGTTGGCTGGCGGCCTGAAGGCATCCCCGGCCACCAGCTTCCAGCCCGCCTCGTCCTTCATGTCCACTGAGCCGTCCACCATCAGCTGCTCGTACCTACGCGTGACACACACACACACACACACAGGGGGTATACACACCCGGCTTGCTTGCTTGCCTGCTTGTCAGTATCTCCACCTGCCCATGACCTAGCTATGCAGGTGACGGTCATCAAGCACGTTGTAGCGCATGGTACGAAGGCTGAGCCATCGCCGTCGCCGTCGCACACTCGCAATGCATGCACGGTGCTGTTGCATGGCGGAGGGCAACGGCGGCGCGCTACACGGCATCATCTCGGAGAGCGGGTGTGCGGTGACGTGGCTCCATGGGAAGCATCAGGCATCCGGCATGACAGCAGGCCAGCCCCCAAGGAGGGGAGTGAGGCGCGCTGCGTGACCCACTTGGCGAGGTCGCGGCGGATGGTGCGGATGAGGATCATGGCCACGATGGTGGCCATCACCACCACCACCAGCATCGAGTTGACGATTGCAAACCAGTGCACCTGCGCATATGGGATGATGGCACACAGCGGCGGCACACGGTGTGTGGTGGTGCACTGGTGCTGCTGTTGGGGAGAGTGCCGGACACTTGAACGAACAGCCTGCCAGCGAGAGACACTAGTCGAGGCGTGCACAGTGCACAGCACAACACAGCCCGCCAGCACGTGTTCATCATGCTGGCCGCGATGTATGGCAGGCACTGGATAAAGCCTTGGGCAGGGGTATGCAGCTGGCGTTGCGCACGAGCTCTTAGCGCTGCATTGCAGCATATGTGCGTGTGCATTTAGTTGATGCATGCGTGTAGTGGCATGTAGCGGCGGCGCACTGCCGTTCCCTGCTCTCACACACTCTGTCACCGATGCGTTCGACCCGATGCATTTGTTGAGCCTCGGCCCTGCCACCACATGTGCAGTCGCCGTCGCTGGACGCGCTGTCAATGCTATATCGCCACCAACTGCAGCGTGTTGGACCGCTTGGGGCCAGGCAGGAGCCACCCAGCTGGTCACGCGCATCAGCACAAGCCTCCTCCAGCAGCATATACAGCACGCTTAGCGTGCACAGCACGTTCAGGTAACATGGCCCACCAAGCTTGGCATAGCCCACACTCAAAGCTCAGCTCAGGCCTGGCCTCACCTTGCCTCCTGGCATGCGCAGGTATGCGTCCCAGCGTGACGCCCACTTAATCTTGGAGTCCTGCCAGTACACGTCGTACCTGCACACAGCCGTATACACACACACACAGTCGTGAGCAGCATGCCCACGAGCGTAACACGTTCAGTACGTCAGCGCTCAGGCCCAGAGCACCCGTCCCCCCCTGCTGGCCACCCCACATGGTAGGCAGCCACAGTCGCAGCCACAACCGCAGCAGCAGTGGCTCGCGACCCTGCACTGGGCACTGCCTGGCGCGGTGCACAACGCGGCAGCCCGGACCGGCGCGGCATTGCGTGTGGTGGTGGTGGTGGTGGTGGTGCGGGGGTACTCACGTGTACACCACCTTGGCGCCCTCCACCACCTCCTGCGGCTTGATGGAGTTGTCGCCGTCCACGCCGCACACCACGTTCTCAACGTCCTTGCCAGCCTCGCGCGCCACGCTGCAGGGGCTCACCTGCGCGCCGCCAAGCCAGCAGCAGAGCCAGCAGCAGCAGCAGAAGGCATTAGCGTGCACACGTGTGTGCAAGCATCCAACAGCAGCAGCACAGGCGACATGGCGATTCTGCATGAGCGTCCCCCTCCCATAACTGCAACCACCTCCGCTAGCCCTCCCGCTGCTCCA
>BDDA01000137.1:8664-27431 GCA_001662385.1 Chlamydomonas asymmetrica | reverse complement strand
GCCCCCCCCCCCCCACACACACACACACACTCCCCCCCCTCCAGCAGGCTGGCCTGGCCTGGCGGGGACTGCGCCCCTCCCTCCCCTCCCCCTCACCTCGAAGCCCACCACCATGAAGTAGGGCTCCGGCTCCTCATCGGATGACGCCAGCGCACCAGACTCTGCGGCCGCCTCAAAGCCCTCTGCATGGGAGGAGGAGGAGGCGGGGAGGGAGGAGGCGGGGGACGCGTCGCTTGAGTCGGATGAGGTGGTGGCAGTGGTTGAGGTGGTGGTTGCGCTATCCGAGGCAGCTACTGGGCTACTGTTATCAGACGCGGCGCTATGCTCAGCAGCAGCATCACCGGCGCCGCTCGCGGCAGCCGCGCTAGCGGCATCAGCCGCGGGCTTGGCAGCGGCATCCCCGCTCGACTCGCCTGCGGTGGGCAGGCCGCCCTCGTCCTGCAGCAGGCGGCGCGCGCCAGACTGCGCGCTCAGGCGGCCGGCGGCAGCCAGCACGGCGCGGCGGTGGTGGTGGTGGCGCGCGTCCAGCGACTCCATGGCCACCGCCTGGTCGTACTTGGCGCGCGCGGCGGTGTACTCGCCGTGCGTGAGGTAGACGAGGATGTTAAACACCTGCGCGCGTGCACGTCCAGCCAAAAGCCACAGCGGACATGTCGTGGCGGGCAAACACGTTAGAGGCAGTGTGATGGTGTGGTCAGATGAGGTGAGAGGGGTTGGGAGCAGCAGCGGGTGGGCGAACAGCACAATACTGGGCACAGGTAACCACAACGCGGCGTGCGCGGGCACCATCGCATGCGTAGGACTTTGCAGGGTGTGGCATGTCATCTGAGGATTGCTCCGCGATGCCATTCGCCATCCTCCTCAGCCAGCCCGTATGCATGCAGGCAATTGAGTGCCTCCGTGTGGTGCCACCTGCAGTCCTGTGACCCGTTGCCCAGAATCAAGTGTGCGCCGGGCGCAGCTGCTGTAGGACCCTGCTCCCAGTTGCTTGTTTATGCGACAGGCAGGACAAGCTGCGGTGGCGCTTAGTTCCCAACACCGCCACCGGCAGGGGCCCGGCCTGGCGTTGCACGCAATTCAAGCTGGTGATTGCGCCTAACAGCCATGCAGGCGCCTCTACCACACGCCAGCGGGCGCCGACTCACCAGGTGGTTGTTGATGTAGTATTTGTCGTCCTGCTTGTAGCCCAGCTCAAACCCAGGTCGTACGAACTCAGCGTTCTGCAGTTGAAATCGCAACAGTCGTACGCCAGGCAAAAACGACCGCAAGCGCAAGGCACACAAGTAGGCATGCTCGTTTTATTTACCGCATTGTGGTGCCTTGCTGACCGAATCTCACAGCTTTGTGACCCCTGAAGAGCTGAGTGACATCCTGCACCATCGAGAATTGTGCTCATCCCAACAGGTGTGTCCATTTCAGAACAAAACGGACAACCAGCCAGGCACGTATCGACTTTGCCCTGCCTAATAGTATCATTCACTCAGATCCTGGCCGTGAACGCATGTAGCAAGCACAGCCCGGACGCGACAGCCTGCTGACGCTGGCGCAACACCCTTGACACCTGGTCCGTACCTCGTCCAGTAGGTCATACGTAGTGACCGGAAGATTATCTAGCACCATGTTCACGCGATAGTGCTCATCGATGCGCTCCTTGATAACCTGCACAAGACATACAGAATGGCAAGCACGGTTGAAAACAAGTGAGCCGGCCGGCCTATCCCTATGAATCCAACGTCAGTGCGGGGGCTGGGGAAGGCACCACTACGAGCAGTACGTCCCAGAGCAAAGACCTGCAGCAATCACCTTAACATCTTCAGCAGACAGAGGTTGTGCAAAACCTTCGGGCTGGCAAGCAAGCACGCCCTGCTGCTTAAGCTGCAGAGAGAACAGCGCAAAAGCAGAGCAACGGACGTTATAAAAGAAAACACAGTGGCGTCGCGTAAAGTGCCCGACCTGACATGCAGCTGTGGTGGGTACGTGTGCGTAGCGCGGAAAGCGGACACCATGTCGCATGGACCCGAGTTGCACCAACAGCAAGGACACAGCAGGGCAGGCACCTTCATGGTGAAATGGTAGGGAGAATTGTGGAGCCGTGTCCCGGACAGTACTGTCCCCAAGTTGGTTGAGTCTGTGATGCGCTTGATGCCCTCCAGAGGCTGGCAAAACGGCATGGAGTAGTAATCATAAGGTAGCTCCGTATCAAATGACGTCAGTGAGCCAACCTCAGCTGCAAACAGGAGCAGGTGAGCAATTCTGTCAAGAGGGCTGGTGCGCCACTCGCAAATGATGTGCAATCACAGGTTGGGTGCACAGCTGTCCGAGGTGCAACGTTCCAGAGCGCAACAGGCCGCAGCGTCTGGACTGGAATAACACTCACCTTGCAAAACTGTTCCAGCTCTGAACTCCTGAGGGTAAGTGCCGGGCACGTAATACGCTGAGCAGAGCTGTACGCATAACAACGCCGCACAGGCAAGCGCCTGCAAAAGCCGCATCTTGGAGCTGCAGGTGCTGCTCGTGGATAGAGTGCGTGGACTAAGCTGCAGCCGTATGCCTGGTGTCAAGGGCCCGGCAAGCGGAAAGCTGCAATTTGGTGCAGCAATCTTGAACCGCAACGTCCCTTCTTCCAAAGGAATCGTCAAGGGTGCCGATTATCGACGGAACCTGGCGTTTCGCGTAAAACTGTGCGTAAACAAACTCCGCCCCATATGTTACGCGGCGTTGCCCAGCGACTCTTCACTGTCTCAGGACGGACCCCTACCTCAGAAGAATTTCTGCAAATCTGCCAGCAGTGAATGTGAAAACTCCCCATGCAGCAGGACTACCCTGGTCACCGCAGTTTTGGAGGAACTCAGTAATTGCCTGCCTCGCTTGCCCTGGTCGCTATGCGCTTGGCCAACCTGAAACTGGCCCACTCAGCAATCAGAGGATTGATGTTACAGACATTCAATAAACACCGTAAAGCGTATGCAGGACTTTGCTGAACAGCGCACCTGCTTCCCATGTCTTGTGCAGTGTGCGTCAAGGCAACCACCTAGCCATCAGCATAAGCCACATCAGGCTTCACTGATGGACATGATCTGCTCAACAATCGTAGCTAGGTAGGGTGTGGACGCGCTGCCCTCAGCAAGGCTCCTGCCCTCCTCTGCTGCCTGGCCAAGCCCAGGGTCGAGCGGCAAGCTGCCCAGCAGGCGCACGGACATGTCTTTGCACATCTTCGCAGCCCCCCCGCCGGACGGCAGAAACACTTCGGTCTTCGCTATCAGCTTCCCTTCTGGAAACATTTTCGATAGAGCTTCCTGCACTTGGGCCGTCACATCCTGATCCTGTGGGTCGCCGTTGCTGGCTTGCAGAGTGAAGGTCAGCTTGTCGATCGGCTGTCGAAGGCCGCTCATATTCTCCACTACGCCCAGCACAGGCAGCCCCACTTTCTTGCAGAAGTTGATTTCCTTCCGCACGTCGATAATCGACACCTCCTGGGGTGTTGTCACGATGACAGCGCCATCGGCAGGACCGGTGCGCAGGCACTGCGCAATCGTTATGTGCTCGTCCGAGGTCCCTGGGGGAGCATCCACAACCAGGTAGTCCAATTCGCCCCACTGCACGTCCTTGAGAAACTGCTTGATAAGGCCGTTCTTCCTGCGAGTGGGCGGCAGCCACAGACGAAACCGCTTGCCCTTCGCAATTGTGTGGGGTAGAAACCGAAACCAACAGGAGAGCTGGGGGTGGCCAAGCTCACCTGGGACCTCTCCATATGACTGCATCGTCAGGATTTGGCAGCATAAAACCTGCAAGGCAGCAGCCAGGCAGGTTGGTCCCTGTTTGCGGGCAGCAAACGAAACCTCCGGTGCAGCACACGTGCGGCCGGGGGGGAAACAAGCACTGAGAATACTCACCTATGGACATCACTGCCAGGTTGTCCTCCACATACACTGGAGACCAGCCCGAGTTGCTGTTGTGCACCTCCTGGCCCTCCAAGCCAAGCATCTTCGGCATGGACGGCCCACATATGTCGATGTCCAGCAGCCCGACCTGCAGAGCGGAGACACGCAGAGATAAGAAACGCATCGGTTGCGAGTGGGAATCTTCATTGATAGAAAAAACAGGCTACGGATGCGCACGTCCAACACCATGCCGTCAGCTGCCAGGCGTACCTCTTTCCCCTTGGCTGCGAGCGCGAACGCCAGCTGTGCAGACACCGTGGACTTGCCAACACCGCCCTTGCCGGAAAGCACCAGGATTTTGTGCTTGATGTGGCTCATGCGCTCCTGAATTGCTGCAAGATCTGCAGACGCCAACAACACACCAGCAGATGCAGCCTTTCACAAGCACACACAAGCACGAATGCATACTAAGCTAACAGTAAAACTTGCTGCAATATGTCTCCTGCTTCATCGACAGTGACTTGCCAGGGTCTGGGCCTTTGGGGGCAGTTGCACATACTGACTGGTTTGGGCACCCAGCGCAGGCGTCCGCTTTGCCAGCTTGTTCGCTGCTCGTGCCCGGACAGTCTGCACGGTGCAAAGTTTGAGTGGCAGATTACAAGGCGTTCAAACTGTGCGTGTGGCAAGTGTCAAGGGGTTCACCAGTGTCGTGCAGCAGGGCACGGGCCTGCAGGTTGCCGAACTGGTTGGTGAACTCACGCTCAGGGGCGTTTTCTGGAACATCAGCTTTGCCCTCCATAGTCAGCACCTCTGCAAATCGACACAACTTCCGCTAATCGCAGTGCCGCTGTGCGACGCTCCTTGACGTATGGGTTTGATGACACCAACAACTTTCATACGACAGCTCTGTGTAGTCACCTGCAACACGCGTGAGCACAAGGTATCACAGTCTTCACTCCCTAGTCCTTCAGGGGCTACGGTTCTCCATGAGCGGTGCAAATGGAGGATTGACTGGCTGGACCAGCAGCTGCACGGAGGCCCGAGGCGACATCACGTAATGCGATGGAAATGGGTGTTCGACGCAAGTTGCAACACGGCGCGGCAGGGTGTGGCGGGGCAGAGAACCAGGTGGACAACTGCAAGCGCCTTCCATGCTAAGTGGTTCAGCAGCAGATGTTGCTTTGCCAACGTAGTTTGGTCGGTTGGGCTCCGCACGCTCGCACAGTGGGGCAGGCACCCCATGCCTATCGCCATAAATGCCGTTCAGGTCATGGCCCAAACCGTGCACCGCGTAGGACAGTGGGTGGCGTGGGTGTGCACGCACCACAGGGGCGTGTTGAGGGTCTCGTCATGCACGCAGGGCTGCGCAAGGGTCTTGCACACAAAATCGCGGCGCTCACACCGGCGCACTAGCGTAACGATGTGTCCCCCGTCACATACTTCAATACTTGCACAAACACTAGCGGGCCGTGCACAACCGCAGGCGGCAACAGGCAATGAAGACATGCAGGCTGCCCACGGCACCAACCTGCACGTCGACACAAGCGAGCCAGGCACGCGCTGCGACCGCACGGCACAGGGCGCATGGCGCTGGTGGGTGGGTTCACAGTGCGGCGGGCAAGCGGGTCGGCCGCAAGCCATCACGCTTGCCTGAGTGCTCAGCTCTATACCGTCAGCACCTGAGGCAGGCAGGTTGGGACACCTGACCCCAGGGTGTGTGGAAATAGTGGGAACCTGCGCCCATGAAGCAGCCCAAGCACTCACTCACTCACTTGTGTAGGCCTAGCTGGCCCATCAGGTCAGCGCTTGGTGGCACACCGGTGAGCGAGGGCGGTGAGGCCACACACCCTACGCTTGCTTCAGAGGCGCCATCTTGCCTTGTGTGATGTGGGACTGTGTGTGATGTGGGACTGCATGTGGTTGCGCCACAAGAGCGGTTGGCGCTTATGCTGGGCTGAGTGGGTGGGAGACTGGGAGGTCAGCATGCAGCGTGCAGAGCAGCAGGGACATGGACAGCACTGACGTTATAACGAGAGCGTCAGCCAGCGAGCCCTCCACGCACGCCCGTGGATGCGGGAAATGCAGAAGCAGTGGCTGACATAAGTCGACAACCGCAAGGTGAAAATGCGATGCGTATCGCTACGCAACGCAGTACCGTGTGGCACGCAGGCTCAAGCGCATTCCGCGTGATCCCTGCCCAGAGCATAACTGCGCTGCCCGCCCTCCCCTCCATGTCGTAGATATCTTGACCGCGGCACATAGTGCGCAGCAGACACAAGCTGAGCGACCACCTGAGAAGTCCAGCGGCAATCGCGGGAGCCGTCGCCAGTGTGCGTAGGCGCATTGATTGCAGTGCCGATACTCACCAATGCGAACGCACAGGCAGCTCCAGGCGGTACACCAGGCAGTATACCAGCCAGAAGAACGCAAAGATGCCAACGAAATGCACACCGGTGAAGCCCTAAGCCGCAAAGCGCAGCATGATGACAAGGCTCTCCTCCGTCAGCGCTGCTTGCGGCCAGGTACCAGGGGCCACCGTAGCGTACGACCCGTCAGCACGCTCGCGCAGAAAGAGGCTGCGCCCTGCATGCATCGGGAGGATGGTGGTGGTGGCAGTAGTGGCGGGCGGCAGAGTGCACACAGAGCAGGGGCAGGCAGCAGGGCGGGGAGGGGGCCCGGGGGGCGGGGGGGGAACTGCACTGCCCTCCGCTCCGCTCAGCTCCACTCAGCTTGTCGGCAGTGCGTGGGCCCAACCACCCCAGCAGCGGTTTGCTGTAATTGTGCGATGACAGATGCTGCGCAGTGACACACGGTTTGGCGCTCAGTGCAGCACTCAGCGTTGTGCATAACTCGCTGCAGAACCAACAGAGAAAGCAGCATGTGCAGGCTAGGGCCCAGTGCGACGGCAATCACATGTCGGGGTGAACAAGCCATATTGGGGCATCAGGGAAGGGCTGAGGATCCAACACAGTAAAAAGTACGTCTGCGTCTGTGTCAGCATCTGCGCTCAGATCACGTGTGAGAGGGAGCACATGCATGGATGTGTTGGTCGTGGGCTCAGCTGTCCGCTGCTCACCTGTATGTACTGAAAGCCTGCAGTACATACAGGCCCCACCCCCATCCGGCACCTGCAAGCCTGCTTCTGCACCTGCTGCGCATGCGCCTGCACTAGGGCTGGGCCGTACCTTGAGCGTGACACACAGGCCCCCACCCCCACCACCAACATCAAGGTGTCACCATGATGCACGCCCCAGGCATCCAGCAGCGCCTTGGCCAGCTAAGCGCTCACGCCACCGCCGTCACAATGGTGGTTGCCTCACGCAGTGACGCATCATCCGCGCCTGCAGCGGTGTCCCCACCCGACCTGTGCCCGCCTGACCATCGTCGCCAGCTGCTACCACTGAGCACTCAACGTCAGCATGCAGGAACACAGCGCCCCGACAGCCGCCTGAGCGATGCTGGCGGTGCGGCTGCTGCTGCTCTGGTTGGTGGCGTTCGGCTTGGTGCAGCCGCCGCTGCTGGGCAGCATGTGCACCGTTAGCTTGCTGCCGCGCGCTCTGCCAGCGTGCTTGCCCTTGCCGGCCGCCGCTGGGTGCCACGGTAATGTAGCAATCCAGCCGCCTGCGTGTCGTCGGCTCATTGGAGCTGCAAGCTGCTGCACCGCTGTACGCATCTGGAAGCGCCTGTGCCTCACCACCGTGCTGCTGCGCCCGCTTCATCACCCACCTCCGTCCGCCACTCCCACCCGCTGCCAGGCAGCAGTGGCAGGCCGCCGCCGCCCCGCCCACCCCTGCCGGCCATGCATCAGCGGAGCAGGGCTCCAGTGGCCAGCAGAGCAGCAAGGGATCCAACATGGATAGCCGGGTTGTTGCACATGCATGCTGCATTCGTGTATGCATGGCATTTGCAGGACTGCATGCTCGCTGAACGTGTACATGGCACACCAGTGCACCACCTCGGCCAGACGTGAGCAGGGCTACATGCATGCCATTAGGGCACCATGCACAGCACTAAACCAGGCCTGTCTCTGATGCTTCTTGGTGTTGCTTTGCCGCAACTGTTGCCACCTGGGCAGCGCATCCCACGTACACCCCGCCCGGACAGTGGCGAATCGTTAACTACTTCACTGTGACCCGCTGCAGTCGCTGCGCGCATAATTGCGCCATGAACACCCCTGCTTAGACTGCTGGGTGTGTTGGCATTGCTCATGCATCGCGCACAACCCACTTGAGCATGTGGGTCAACCTTTCCTGCGTGGATCAGCCGAGGTTCCTGCATCACAACTTAATCCAGCAGCCAGCAGTGGTGACTGACACGCTGCCGGTGAGGCCACCCGCAACTGGCAGAGCTGCAACACCTTATCCAAAACAGCCTGCCAGATGCCAGTCCTTCAACCGCCTTTCTGCTATGTGGGTCACAATGATGGATCTAGCCTTTGACCTGGTCAGCCTCGCGTCAGCCACCACAGGCAGTACAGAAGTACACAGGAGGAGTCTCTCACACAGTACAAAATGCAATGCAGGCAGTTTGTTTGGTCGCATACATGGGGGCATGTTGCGATGGGTTCACTCGGCGCTGTTGGGTTGCATGGGGGGAGCGCTGCCGCCGCACAGGCGATGCGCACATGCTACAAGCCAGGCACAGAGCTGACCTGAGCGCAAAGGAGTGCACTGACCCGTGCAGGTGGACGGGAGGGCCCGCAGTACACATTACCAGGCACATGGCACTTGGTATGGAAGGACGCTGTGCAGCAAATACTCGCAGGGTGGATGTAGGGCGGGGGCAAATAACATAACAGTCAAACGACACCATGCGGCGCCATTGCCAAGGCGGATGCATCAAGGCGCATACGACTTGGGCAGCGCATAGGGCATTTGTTGATGGGAGCAAGCCGCGCTCAGCCAGACGCTGCCGCCAGGCGTGCGTGGTGCGGTGCGCCCAGTAGGGTTTGTGTGTGGGGGGGGGTCACCACGCATGCGCGCAGCCTCAACACAAGCACACGCTGTATCCACCTGCGCTGCTGCATGGCGCATGCTGTTGGCATGCCGGCTATTAAGGATGATGGGAGGTGGGGTGTCCAGCCACGGGTCATGGTATGGGGTGGGCGCTGGGGAACACCAGGAGTCATGAATCACTAATTCACTATGCTATACCACATGTAAGGCAGCTGCTGGGGCGATGGCCACTGTTGCTGCTCCTGTTGAGGCTGCTGCTGTGGCCACTGCCGCGTGGTGAGGTTGGTGGTGGAGCTACAGAACGCTGGCTGGCGCGCCCTGCAGCGCAGCACGCCTGCCACTCGTGCGTGTGCCAAAGCCCCGCCGCACGACAAGGCTCCCATGCACCGCCACACGCTGGATCACAGGCCGAGGACGATGTTCGATCACGGGCTAGTCCTGGACGTGCAAGCGCGGCGCCGATCGCCCTACCTCAGTGGCAGTCCTTGCAGCCGGCGTGGTGGTGGTGGTGGTGCGTGTGCGCCCCCACCCCCAGCGGCTCCAGCAGCGCATCGCGCGGCAGGTACACGGGCGCGGTGGGCACGCTGGCCGGCATGCAGGTGTCGGCGCAGTTCTGGGTGCAGCCGCGGCTGAAGGGGTTGTGGAAGCTGCGGCCGTCCGGGCCCTGCAGGTACTTGTAGCGGTGCCAGTTGGCCAGCTCGTTGGTGGTCACGTTGCGCGCAACCTGGCAGTGGTGGGGGAAGGAAGCAGGGAGGGCGAGCAGCAGGCGGACCGGGCAGCGTGAGCTAGCGAGTAAAGGGGCGGGGAGAGCGCCCGCACGGCTGGCAGCGGAGGACGCGCACCACTCACTCCGCCACTCACTCACGCATGCATGCATCTCCCTCGACCACTCCCAGCCATACGCAAGGACGCTGTTGCGTGCTTCCATTGCATGCTGCCCCATTCAATTGCCCCAACCACGCCAAGGCCACTGGAAAGGAGTGCACATGTTGTCAGCCCCCCACCCGTGTCGCCTTATCACAACATGTTGCTGGCAAGCTGCAACGCTTTACGCTGCGACACACTTCATGTTGCAACAGCAACACTTCAAGCTGCAACACTACACGCATCACAACACCGCACGTCAAAAGACGCCACCACTGTGGTTAGCAATCGGTTGCACGTGCACACATGCGCCTGCCAACACCGTAGGCGCATCTTCTGCCTCTCGTCCCCTCCGTCCCCTGCCCACGCACCTGCGACGCCTGTGCAATGCCGAGCGCCGCCACGCTGATGCCCACAAACACGTCAAGCACCATGAACGCGATCATCCACAGCAGGTGGCTGGCGCGCCACGCCTCGCTGGCCATGTGGCGCTGCAGCTGCATGAGCGCAACGGAGGAGGAGGCCAGCACGCTGTAGAGCGCCAGCACCAGGAAGGTGAGGAAGTAGTGGCGGTTGCCCTTGCCGATGGCGTTGCCCACCCAGGGGCAGTAGTGGTCAAACACCTCTATGCAGCGGTCCGTCACGCTGCAGTGCTTGGCGCGCAGCGGGCGCACGATGCGGCAAGACACGCACAGCTGCTGCCAGTTGCCGGCCCACAGTGCCGGCGAGTCGAGGTGCTTCAGGTGAGACGACAGCAGCGGAGCGCGCGTGGCGTCGCCGCCGCTGCTGCTGGTGCCCGGCTTTACCAACGTCGTCGCCGCGCCACCGAGGCCGCGCTCCATGTCTGACAGCATGGAGGACGATCCCTTCACGCGCGGGTTGGCGCTGCTAACGACGGCGGTTCCGGAGCTGATGGCGGCGGCGCCGCCGCCGTTGCTGCTGCGGTCGTGGTGGTGCGATGAGTCGGGCGTGCTGAGCGCGCTGCTGCTGCCGGCGCCCGTGCCGCCGGCGCTGTTGCTGCGCGACTTGCTGTGCAGCTCCCAGCCTGTGGCCACGAAGCCCGGGTCCGCCGTGGTGGTCTTGTACAGGAAAAACAGCGTGACCGAGACGCTGTGGCCGCAGCATGGCAACGCATACACACGCACAGACATCCATCCTTTAATACCAGTATACGATCACATACGGGAGCGGAGGGCAGTGGTTGCCCTTCGCAACGTGCAGGGGGGGTGCGTGCGCCTTCTGGGTGTGCACCTGCTGGGTGTAGGGCGGAACTCACAGGGGCTCGTATATGCATGCACTTGCCAAAGCAGAGAATGGTTGGAGCTACGAGCGGCACTTCTGGCTTGCATAGTGTGGGAGCCCGTCTTGCCAGCGTGCCTGTGACTGCAAGTGTTTGCAAGCGTTGGTATTGCGTGTGCAGCAAGCACGCACAATCATTCGCTAGCACGCTGGCACTGGACCGCACCAAAGCGCAGCATGCAAACCTTGCGATCCAGCTTTCACCAGCCAGGTAAACGTGTTTGCCACCAGCAGCAGTGGGAGTGCGCGGCGTGCTTCAGGCGCAGTCACCCGCAACACCTTGCACCAATCGTTTTCCTCCATGCACACACACACACAGCTGAGTGCAGTCCAACACTGGTACCTGCTGCTGGCTGTGAGCGGCGCAGGACGTCCCCCCAGCCCAAGACCCACCTGATGACCACGCTCCACGCCGCCACCTTCATCGGCCCGCTCATAGGCGCACCAGGCGTGTCCATGACCTTGTACACGAACATGCCCACTAAACTGAGCACCAGGACCCAGATGAAAGGCGCCAGCTGTGTAGCCACCAGCCAGCCCAGCTTTCCGTTCTTGCCGAAAATCCCCCCGGGGTCGTTTTCGCGCCGATACTCTGCAAGGTGCATGCCCAGGTAGCGGTGCCCCTTGTCGAGGGCTAATTGTGCAGGCGTGCAGCCGGTGACGTCCTTGTGCGTTAGCACGCACCAGGACCCGCCCTGCAGCAGCACGGTACACGCCTCGCCGTTGCCCTTGATTGCTGCCCAGTGCAGGGGCGTGCAGCCCTCCTTATCAGCCAGCGTGTACCGAGCATCAAGCACAAGAAGCAGGCGAATGGTATCTGTAAAGCCCTTGTATGCCGCCCAGTGTAGCGGGGTGCGGCCATCGTTGTCCTGGCTGTCAACGTCAACGTTCCATTTGAGTGCTAAGTGATAGATGACCGAGGTCTGCCCATATTGAGCTGCAACATGAACCTGCACAGCAGCAGGCAATTCAGTGTGCAACAGGGTTCGTTCCAGTCGGTCGATCTTTAAGTTGAAGCAGTGGTTTCCGTACACAGCAGAAGTGAGTCCGACACGCACAACCCGGACACAGCATGCAAACAAGACTACATCCCCCAAAGCAAGCTGTACACGCTGCTGTGGCCTCACAGAGGGGTGGTATGTTGTATTACGCCCTGACACCGCAGTTCCAAACTTGAAGCTCACTCACAACAGTATAGCCCCTGTTGTCGCGCGCCTCGTGGTCCGTATTGTTCCGAAGAAGGGTTTCTATCACAGGCAAGCTTCCACGAACAGCTGCCCAGTGCAGCGCTGTCTGGCCAGTCGCGTCGACAACGTTGGGATTGGCGCCTTGTCGCAGCAGGAAGGTTGTCTCAGGCACGCGGTTGTTAAGAGCGGCCCATTGTAGGGGATAGTAGCCGTTCTCATCGGGCTTATTTACGCTTGCTGGGTCGGCCTCCACGAACGCTCGGAGCTTGTCAAAGGCCCCGTATGCACATGCCTGTGCATGGTTGGCAGCTGCAAAGTTCAACCTGGCCCAAACCCGGTGCACAGTGCCGCACACCTGACCCACCAGGGTGGGATAAAGGAGCCCACAGCATCAATCTTTCAGCAGCACTACGTCCCTACCTTGGAGATTGTATCTATCGCCTCCTTGGGCCCCCCCGTCGCTTGCATCTGTGGAACCGTTGTTGCAAGGTGTCGTGAAAGCGCACTATGCGGGGCTGAGTTGATAGACGGTGAGTGCTAGCCCTTATGAGACTCCACACAGGCATCGAGGCCCATGGCGTGTTTACTTGCTTGCCAGACGCTCGCACAAATCTAAAAACGCCTGGCGAAAGGCTTAGGAAGCCAGCTGAAGAACTTCTACGGTAAAGTCTTGCACAACGCAGTCAAGTTATGTAGGACACATTTAAGGTATCAGCTGTGCTGGGATCTGACACACCAGTTCATGTCTTGCAGTATTGCAGCGCCATGCATCATCTTCTCAATACGTGAGGGAAACGAGAGAAAGCATCTCATTGCCACAAGGCTCTGAGCCACTTTATCCCACGTCATTTTTCCACACCTCAGAGAGAGCAAACTTGGCCTGCTCTGAAGTTTGCCTGCAAAAGGTGTCCACTTGTACGGCTGACCACTGCAACCATCTAACAAAAAACCCTTCAATCCTGACTGCCGAATTCCCCAGCACTACCCTGCACACCCAGTAACTACATGATGACGTGCGGACACGCTCAGAGATGTGCTGCTGCGTGTAGCATAAGGTGCGCTATGCCAAGGCGCGCTTTGGCCTACCAGGTTGCCCACCATGTACGCATATTACGTCGTGTATGTCGGGACACCGCAGCAGCACATCCCTGAGCGTTCCAGTTGCACATAACCGCTGCGGGCACAGGCGGCACATAAACGCACACACAGAACTAGGGCGCATGCCGCCAGCATGCACACATAGCGGCAAGGTGACTCACTCCGTAGCACGGCGTGCGTTCATGCGTTCCGCGTCTGTGTGTCATGCTAAGGCTGTTGCACCTCTGCCGCGGCATTGCAGGGGTAGTAGCGTCGCCCTTGGAGAGACGCGCATGCTCTTGCAACCACACTTCAGGTTGGACGTCTTGACCCTCATGCATGCTTAGGCGTCCAGGCGCCTAGACATACATCGCCCAAACACGAGGGCGGGTGCTTGCAGTTTGGAGCAGCACAACAGTCGCAGTCGCAAAGTCGCACGCGCGTCAAGAAGCTAGCTGATGAGGTCTGGCTGGCACATGCGAGTGGGAAACCCAGCCAGGGCCAGCTACAGGGAGGCGCTGGCCAGCTACAGGTGGGTGCGGGGAGCCACCTAAGGGTTGCACTGGCCGAAGAAACAGCCGTTGTTGGGGTCACGTTGTGCAACAAGGCTAGTGCTCACTAGGTGGATCAGGGGGGTAACTCCTACAGCAACCAACGGACACGTGGATGCTAACCGGCATGGCCACAAGCGCAAAATCGCCCACAGCGTAACCTAGCATGCGACATCTAGGTTACACTTTTGAATCTGATTGGATTACGCCCGCTCCTATTTCACCACTGCGCCTGCAATAGCACCAGCAGCTGCATTAGCTAGCGCCGCTGCGGCGGCCACCGGTGTGCCGCCGGCCGCTGCGGCCGCAGCGGTGGCGGCGGCCACCGCCGCCGAGTCCTCTGGCCCCAGCACCAGCGGGGGGCAGGGCGTTGCGGAGTAGTATATGAGCAGCAGCACGAAGAGGTGCAGCAGCAGCGCGTACGCCGCCACGAAGATGCGCGCCATGCGCGACCCCGCCACCATGCGTGACCCCGCCAGCACCGCCCGGTCGTGCAGGTGCAGCGCCTGCAGTCCGCCGCACACACACATATGCACACACACACACACGCGCACCGCTGCTTGTTTTGCGGCAGCCACCACATAAGCCCAGTCACCTCGCCATCGTCAGGTGCATTTTCCATCCTCAATACGCACACAAATTGCACGGCCCCACGGGAAGCACACTGCATGGCCCCACGGGCAGCTCGACTTCACACACACACGTACATATCAGCAGCAGCAGCAACTGCACACATCAGTAGCAGCATGACGAAGGTGCACACACCACTGCAGCCACAAGGCCTGAGGCACTGCCAGCAGGACAGCAGCAGGCTGTGGCAATGGATGTGCCCAACGGCAAACTGCCAGCCAAGCCGCCCCGCACTGGCATGGCGTGGGGACAGGTGAGGGGACGCTCAGGCGGCCACCCGACGTGCCGGTAAGAAAAACCCACCTTGACGCGTGACTCAGCCTCGGCCTGTTGAAACTCCGCGAAGGGGTTGACACGCGCCTCGTACGCGCGCGCCGCCCGCGCCTCCGGCCCGGCATTGCCCGCCTCGGCATCATCCGCCCTGCGCGTGCGATTGCAGTGTTGCACGCAGGTCGCAGGGCGCACATATATATGCGCATGTATACACACGGGTAAACATGCTTGCACGCGATGCGGCGCGGTGCGGTGCGGTGCGGTGCGGTGGTGATCATGCACAGCTGCTGCCCTGAGATGGGGCGCTGCTGGCGTGTGGTGTGCGCTTTGGCACCACCAAGCCCCCTGTTGGCAGGTCACACCATCTCGCACCCTTCGCTGCTCTCTGTGCAGGCACAAATATATCCGCCATGTCCTTCCTTGACGTTGGCGCCATTCGCATTCCCCACTCAAGTCAGCGCAAAACGTTGCCATGCACCGCAACCCGCGCGTTCCCGACTCCCCGCCCAGCTGCCAGCCGCCAGCCAGCCGACGCACCCGTCGTCGCCAAAGCAAGCAAGCGCCAGGTTGCCAGCGCCGCCGCCGCCCGCGCCGCCACCGCCGCGCTTGCGCGCCCGCATCCCGCCCGCGCCCGCAGTGGCGGCGCCGCCGCCCACCACGCCGCCCGCCGCCAGCGCCTCCGCCGCCGCTCCCCCCCCGCCTCCCCCCCCCAGCTCCAGCGAGAAGGGCCCGCACTGGTAGCGGTTGGCCTTGGCGGCCGCGGCATCCTGGGCGGACTGCGCCGCGATGCCGGCAGCGTCCACCCGCACGACGGTGGAGCGCCCGGCGCCTGCGGCGGCCTTCTGGCTGTACCGCTCCAGGTAGCGCACCTGCGGCCCCCCGCATACCACGGACCGCACAGTGACATGACCCACAACAGGCAAAGGCTGGCAAGGGGAAGCACCGCTGCGCAGACGGAACCCAACAAAGCATGCAGCCGGGCATGCAGCATCTTTGCCTGACAAACGCCATGGGACACACACGAAAACGCCGACAGCCACTAGAACAGCCCAGACAGGTTGTCATCGTCAGGTGCAGTCTCTATCCTTACGCATATATCCAAACTGCCTGGCCCCATGGAATCACGCTGCACGGCCCCACAGAAATGAGCAACCTCACCCCCCGGCTGCATGCAGGCCGCTTGAGCGACTGTCGTGCAGCATTACGCACAGCTGCGTGTGGCGGGGGGCAGGCGCACCAGCACTCACCTTTTCGTAGAGCGCCACGTTGTCGGCGCGCGCGTCCTCCAGCTGCTTGCGGCACTTGCGCAGCTCCTCGGACAGCGAGCCTGCGCGCCGCCATCAGGCACATGCGGCATACACCATGTCTCAATCTGTGCCTGTATCAAGCATCACCCTCCTGTTACAGCTGTCTGTGTGGTACACACCACTCAGTCACCACTCACCAGTCAATCCATCGCCAGTCAACAAACATGCATGCAACGCTACCGGCCTCTCAAAAGAACTCCACTGAACCGTAGGGGGGCCTGACTCCCAAGTCGATGTTTCATGCGGCTTCCACTACACTGCCAGTCGCACTGATCCGCCACGCATCCACTGACCCCTTGCACACAGTGCTGTCCTAGGCTCAGCACCTCACGGCCGCCTCAGCGCCCCCGGCTCACTCTTCTCCTCCTCCAGCTGCGTCACGCGCTGCCGGAACCGATCACGCTGGCTCGCCACAATGTCAAGCAGCGACCCCTCGCCGCCGCCGCCGCCGCCGCCCGCCACCGCCCCGTTCCCGTTCGCCTCCACGCCACCGCCGCTGGAACCCTCCCCGATGGCCAACCCAGAGGATGACGAGCGCATGGTGGCATCCGCCGCCTCATGCAGCGCTTGCTGGCCGGGGGGTCCGGTACCAGCAGAAGCAGCAGCAGCAGCGCCCGGGGCGGCGCTGCTGGGGGCTGGGTGCAGGGAGGCGGCGGAGGAGGAGGGGGGCAGCGACACGCCGCCGCCCATGCCTCGCTGCATGGCCGCCAGGTCCTCCTCCAGCTTGGCCACCAGCCCCGCGCGCCGGCTGAGCTCCGCCTGCGCGGCCGCCTGCGCCTGCGCCACCTCCGCCATCTGGCCAGCGTGCTCCGAAACCTGTGCGCAACGGGCAGGCGTGTGCAGCCGCGGCGTGCAGTGGATCTTACTGGTGAGGCGCGACTTCTCACGAGGTGCGCACCAGCGTCATGACATGCCGGTGGACAGTGCGGAACGCGCCTTCCTTGTCGGGAGGTTATGTTGGGGGTGCATGACTATACAGTTCAGCTGCCGAAGCCTGCAGTACCATACCACTATTGTGAGCGCCGCAGTCCATCACGCGCAACCACTGTTGAGCTGTAAGTGCAGCAGGTGCGATGCACGGGTGTGGTGGTGTTGAGGGTTTTTTCATGTACACGCTTGCCGTTGCGCACCTGGCGTTTGAGCGTCTGGACCTCCGCGGACAACTTGCGGTTGCGTTCCTGCAGCACGGCAAGGTGCACACCGTACACACGGCAGGCAGGCAGCGGGCAGCGGGCCGGTTGTACCAGAGAGGGTGGGCCAGCGGATATGCGGGCAGCGTACAATACTATACGGTACACATGTGCGCGTGGAAGCATTGAAGTGTGCATTGAAGCGTCATGCTGAGTGTCATGGACTCATGGCTGACGATAATGGTTCAAGCCGTCATGGCTGACGATGGGAGCGGATGTAGCACATGTCGTTACCATGACTGGTGGCTGCAATACTTTCACGCCCACCAGGACGAGCAGCAGCAGCAGCAGCAGCGGCGGGCCTCACCTGCAGCACGTTCTGCACCGCCGGCACGGTGGGCGCCTTGATCAGCCCGGCGATTGCGTCGGGCGCCCAGCCCTCCGCCTCCAGCTGCACACCCACCAGCGCCTGCAGCGCATCAGCACGTTGCCGCAGCTCCTGCAGGGGCACACACGCATGCATGTGCACGCATATACGCACTGCATGGCCCCCGGGAATAATCGCTTTACACACACGTGCACGCCGCGTCAACGCCGTTTGCATGACAACTCAACAATGATCTACCTTGCGTTACATCGTTTGATAGGCATCATGCAAAATCGTGCACCTTATGCCCTCCCCTTGTGCCACCTCACCATAGCCTATATGTACATTGTGTGGCATGCACGGCGCACAATGTGCATATACACACTTCCACTAACAGACTGCACTCACTGCAGCCACTACTTCAGACCGTCAGACCGCTTATCGCTTAACGACAGCCGTCAGCTCAGCCCAGACACGTCGCCACCCTTAGGCGCAGTTTCCAGTCTCACGTATACGCACACTTCATGGCCCCACCGAAAGCACATCGCATGGTCCCATTGGAAGCAATCCAACTGGACACAGCACACAACATACTGTATGCACGCCATGGTCGGAATCATTTGTGACCCTGTCACAATGCATGCAGTGCACACAATGCATCAACCACAGACAGGCACCATGTTGGCTCCATGGCACATCGGTATCAATTGTGTGCATTGCCAGCGGTCGGGTTATGGGCGTGTGGGTGCTCTGTTGCGCCTGAGCGGGTGAGCTATGTGAGCTACGGGCGCTTCGCTGACGCGCTAGCTCCTCCCTGCCCCCCTGCCCGCCCGCCCGCCCGCCGGCGCGTGTGCCTCACCTGGTACTCCTTGGCGTCAGGCCGCCTCGCCAGCTCCCGCTCAAGACGCTCCGAAACCAGCCTCGCCTGCACACCACACAGCCCGACATTGGTCAGGTCAGGTGCAGTCCCTCTATCCATACGCACACGCATATGCACACTGCATGGCCCCACGGGAATCACACGGCATGCCCCTTGGGCGATCTTTCTGACACAGCCCGACATGTGTTAGGGAGGCAGTCTTGGCACACCCAGGCAGCCTCGACCCACGTGAGAGCGAGCGTTGATGCGCACGGTAGCAACCCCTGTCCTCACGCTCACAACCTGTGTCCCTCAACTGTTCATGCATACACGCATGACGGCCACCCCTGGATGTGGACTGTGGAGCCAAGTGCCATGCCTCGATCC
>BDDA01000136.1:107161-185290 GCA_001662385.1 Chlamydomonas asymmetrica | reverse complement strand
TGTTCCATCCTCATGCCAGTGGACGCCAGCCTCAGGAAATGCGCATTTCGCTCGCGCGGCATGCATGGGCCCCCCCCCCCTCACAAAACCGTTTGCATCGGTATGCACTTGCAAAGTTTGTGCCTCTCCACCCAATCTCGCCTTGCATGCTCCCTCCCCTCTAGTGTGCCTCGATGCGGGTCACAGAACATTCACAGGCGTTGGCTGCGCTGCATGCTGCGCGATCCCTTCCCCTATTGCTTCATGCAACCATGCCTTGTGCAGGGCTGTGCATTCCACGTTTTCCCATTTCCATCCATGACACGGGGGCGCCGTATCTACTGCTCAGGCGCTGTGCTAGGCGCTCATTGTTACTGTTGCACCCCTGGCACGCCTCCCCGTGATGGCCTTCGCAGCACTGGGTTCCGCATTGCAGCCCCCGACAACCTCCCCTGCATGCACAGCAGGCTACGCTGGCTTGGCTCGAACAAGGTGCCCTTACAACACCAAGACCCCCGCCGTGCACGCCCTACACGCACCATGGAGAGGACGCCAGGACCCAGGTGGCGCAGCTTGAAGTTCTCGTCGGGGAAGCGTGCGCCGTAGATGCTCATGCCGCCTGCAACACGAGCAGCAGGGCGTGTGCACAGCTGGAGTCAAACCTGCTGCACGCGGTGCGTGGGTTGTTGGCTGGCCTCAAAAGTCAAGGTGTATCCACAACAAGCGCCGTGTGTACCGAACCCTGTCCTAGTACATACATCACTGAAAGCTGCAAAGTGCATGGGTGCCCATTTGCATCACGCAAGTGGACTGACCACTGATGCTGCCTGCTGACGGGGATTCGTTGGTGAGTGGACTGAACAAGTCTTACCAGTCCCGTTGTCGCGAGTGAAGTCACCACCCTGTGACATAGCAATACGGATGGATAGTTGGCAACAATAACGTCGGGGCAAGCCACATACGATGATGACCTGGCACTGCTTGGATGAATATCTTTGAGAGATGATCCGGCAGTTGGGCACATGCGCATTGAACTCCAGCGGCTGGAACGCACCTGGCACATAAAGCTGGGAATGACCCTGTGGAAGCGGCTGTCCTTGAAGCCTGTCAACAGCGGTAAATGCCAACATCCAGTAAAACGGAGTGGCTGAAGCCGCCTGGCTCTTTGACCTCCGCACACACGGTTGACAGTGCAATTTATGGCACAAATAATCCAAAGCAGGAGCATCAAATGTTCTACACACCCTGGCCCTTGTCCTTCAGACAAAGCTGGCGAAAATTCTCCGCTGTCTTGGGCACCACATCTTGCTTCAGTTCCATAACAACGCGCCCAATAGGGACAGCGTCACCATACCGACCGAGCTTGATGTCGAAGAAGACCTTTGGGTTTGCCTGAGACAAGGGGCGGGTGCAATACCAGTACTCCCAGGTTGTGCGTCCGAAAAAAGATAAGGATCCGCCCGGCCCTCCAACACGCACTGACTGGAGATGCCAGACAAGCTCCAATGTGTGACATGAAACTCGCTCATAACAACTCACTGGGTTGGGGGGCCCAAGGGGAGGCAAGTAGGCCACAGGCTTTTTGGCCAACTCCGCAACCGCCTGCGGGTTCGCGCTCTGACCGGCACCCATTTGCGTATACGTTGGGTAATTTGCCTACAAAAGCTTTGTATAAAACTTTACACGACCTTGCGATATCGGACAAACTGCCTGATCTTTGCATCTGTGGTGTCCTAGCTCTTCAATGCGTGCGTTCCCCCCGTTACGCACGGATTCGTACCGCAGAATTCGAACAAACGGCGAATGGGACATAACCCCTACGTGGGGTGGTGCAAACGGCTGTCTTTTGGTGATAGAGCAGCAAGCAAACACAAGCAATACAAGGGCATATTACTGTAAATTGGTTTTGGTCATATGATTTGGCTTCATCAATTGACAAACATTGTTGACCTGACGTCAACGTAAAGTAGTTGCCAGCAAAGGAGGATGGCAGCTGCGGCTCATCCACCAGCACCATCCATGGTTCTGTCCCCCACGCCTTTGGGGGCCGGAGAGCCTGTGCAGCTGGATGAGCTGCGGTGCGTGTTTTTGTGGAATACCTTGACCACATGCGACTTGCCCGCTTGCACTTGAAACCGAACCTTGTTGTCGTGACCCCTTGCAGGAAAGCCGTGAGATACCAGCTGCAGCAACTGGGCTTGCAGGCCCAAGTGCACAACATCCTTCTTCAGGCACAGCAAGCGGGGCAGCCGCTGACAGCAGAGCATGTGCTCGAGCTGCTGCGGGTGAGTTCAGCTCGCTTCTCGAACATAGTCGATGGTGTACTCAATCCTGTAACTCTGGTCCGCGATGGTCTGCACACTGCACACTGCAGGGCAAGGGCATATTGGACCAGTTGGTGCAGACGGTGGCGCCTGCTGCGCTTCAACCGCACGCAGTTCAGCAAGTCCTGCAAGCTCAAAACGTGGGACTCGAAACACCTCTGGAGCTGCAGCGGTAGGCCTGTGTCATATCTCTCGCATGGCCAAGTGCGTGCTGTGCCTGCAGTACATACACGAGACCGTGGGCCTGCATGTGTGTTCTGCAGGGGACGTGCGTACTTGCACGTGAAAGTCTTGGGCGGCAAGGCCTTCACAGACTACCTGGCACGTAGGCCAGCCTCCCAGGAGCAGCTGAGCCTGTCCCTGGAGCTCTACGGCCAGCGGGCTTCTCTTACGCCAGTCGCTGCAGGCACTGACCCACCGTTTGCAGGGGAGGCCTTCTTTGAGCTGCCTTGCGAAGGGCATGTGGACCCCGTGAACCTCCTGGCCATGCGCCAGGGGCTGCACCTGGTGGTAGCGCAACAGACACCACTGGACGGTGAGGCGGTGCATGCGTGCACGCCTGTCACAGTGCTGCGCAAAGGAGCGGTTTGATGCGAGCGCGGCTCGTCACTCTCCGGCATGCAGAAACGCGACAACATGAGGGATGGGTTAGGAACGCTCTCCATTTGCACGTGCCTCACTTTGCGCCTCACATCTGCTTCCCCTGGCCTCAACGCGTGTGGCAAACCCTTGTAACACTGCTTAGTGCAACACACAGCCAACCCCCCCGTGATGGCCGGCGGGGCCACCGGAGGTGAAGCGAATCCATCATGAGAAATGGGTCTTGTTGACGAGTAACAGGGATTCGACCGTTTAGTTCACCGGTGACAGGCCTGGCGTATGCCGGTGTGCGCAAATGCACTTCCCGGCCCTTGCTCCTGCATGCGAGCACCCACTCATCCCGAAGCCACACTGACCCACATGGCAGCAACCCATGTGGCGCGTTGTTGCACGCAGCATGTTGCACCGCAGTTTCGGCTGTCGCCAGCACCGACACGGTTGGCTGACCCTTTTCGCTTCATCCCCAGCACCGCCCATGCGAATGCAGGCTCGGTCACGGAGGCCTCGTCTAGCACAGCGCAGCAGCAGCAGCAGGAGCCATCACAGCAGCAGCAACAGGAGCCCACGCAGCAGCCACACCACCACCACCACCATAGCGCTGGCCAGGCGCAGGTGGCTCAGGCGGCGGTGCAGCGCGTGGTGATGGCGCTGGGCTCTGCGGAGTGGCGCACGGCGCTGGTGCGCAGGAGCAAAGTGACGGTCAGCGTGCAGCTAGGGTCTGGGCCAGGTGCGTCGAGTGCGGGCCGCAGCTGGCGCTAGTGTCAGCCGTATAGTCATGTCGTGTGGCTGTGTGATGTCACCCTGCTCATACAGTGGACGTTCAGCTCATGCACACATGGGACCGTGCTGTCATGCAACAGGGCAGGGGCCGCTCACTGGTGTGTGAATATCAGAACATGTATCCCGCACCTTCACCCTGCGCCTTCACCCTGCGCCTTCGCCCTGCACCTTTAACCCTGCGGCGTGATCCTGCATCCTGACCATGCATGTATACCTGCATCTGTGTCCTGCAATAATCGTATCCTGTGCTGCATGGCCCTGGCCCATGGTGTCTTTGCATCATGCCTGCATTTGGTACGCATGCTCGTCGCGTCCCTGCAGGCCTGCACGTCGGCCTGCCCGCCTCCACCGCCCCGGCCGGCATGCTCACGCTGCAGCTGGAGCTGCACCCGCACTTCGCCACGCCGCTGGCGGAGGCGTTGTTGCGCTCGCAGCAGCGCACGGAGCACGCACGCGACGCCGAGGCGCTGGCGAGGTTCGTGGCGGGCGCCAAGGCGTGGTGGGCCGAGTACGTCAAGACCAACCTGGCGTTCAAGACCCGCCCGGTCAAGGTGAGGGAGGGGCGAGCGAGGCGCCTTACACACAGTGCACGGCTGCTGGCTCTCAGGCACTTGCACTTGCCTCGCACCAGATCACGCCTGTGTGTTGTGGACGCCAGTGCCGGGAGCACTTGGCATAGCCGTGTGCAAAGTGCTGCTCTGCCCAGAATAACACTTGCGGTAGTCGTCACAACATACGTACACCCTCGCCTGTCCATGACAGTTGCCCGATGTGGGTCCACCGCGGCATCCCCGCCACCTCCATGCGGCCTTTTGTTCATGCAATCATGCGGTCCCTGCTCCGCCCAGGTGCTGGCCACTGCGGAGGATGGTGCGCAGTACCCCTCGTGCTGCTTCGTGCGGCCGCTGCAGCTGGGTCGGGGGCTGGCCAGCGCCGCAGAGGCGTCGCGCTGGGTGGCCCTGCTGGGCCGGCGCGAGGATCTGGCGCTGCTGCCGGCGGCGGCGCGCGGCGAGGCGGCGGAGTGCTGGTGCCTCCTGCACACCACGCTCAGCGCCAAGACAGCCACCAAGGTACCAGCATCGACCTCGGCTGCCAGTACACGCTAGCAACCAATCCATATAGCGGGCGCTCGGAGCGGCGCGAATCCCTCGAAAACTGCGTGTACCAACCTCAGCTGGGCACCCAGCCACCCACTAACACAAACACTAATGGTTGTGGCCGTGCATGGGGTGCAGCTAGAAGCGAGCGGCGTACAGTTTCCTGCGCATGCCTTGAACCGGGGGTTGTGGCAGTGGTGGCTCCCTGTGGCATGCGGTACAGTGTGTTTGGTGGCGCAGGGCAGTCCGCTGCCGTCTGGGGTTAGTTGCTGTCCCTCTTCACCTGTGCAGCTAGCGGCAGCCCTGACAGCTGTGTTACTGCGCAGCGTGGTGCACTGCTGCTCCACCTTATCCGTGGATTGCAACATTGCATGCAATGATGTGGTGGGCTGCGTGGTGTGCAGGAGGAGATGGCGGTGCTGCTGGCCAGCCTGCTGCTGGGCTTTGGCCTCGACGCCTGGGTGTGCGTGGGCCGCACGCATGACGGCGCCAGCCACATGTGGGCCATGACGCGCGGTGCACTGGCGGCGCCCTGCTTCTGGGAGCCTGCCACAGGTGTGCGTTTGGCGGTGTCGTACAGCTGTTAACCCTTGCTCCCGTTGGCAAGGCAGTGACCGTGCCGCCTGGATTTGAATGCCAAAATTACATGGCCTTGAATCGGTTCAAGATGTTCCATAGAAAAGCCCTTGGAACTCGCATCACATGTGCTGACCACACACAGTTAAGTACTGGTATGATTAAATCCCTGATAAGTCAGCTAAATGACTGGGCATGCCCGTGCCGGTGTTGTTTGTGGTTCACGGTGCGCAGGCGTGCGCTATAACCTCACCGACGCGGACGCATGGCCGTATCAGTCCGTGGGCTGCTGCTTCAACCACCAGCGCCTCTATGCAAACATGCAGGCAAGCGTGATCAGCTTGCGTAATGTGTGCGTGTGATACGGCATGCATGGGCCTTCGTCGGTGTCACATGCGCCCTGAGGGATGGTGGAGGCTCAGGTGGTTTTGCCCCAAAGGACAAAGCTCCACGTCCAGCTGGCTGAATGGGGGCGCATGCGCGCGGACACAACCGGCACTGTACGGCAAATGATGACCACAGCGCACAGCTGGTGATGATGCGATGATCGGCCTGCATGGTGCCATATCATACTCTGCACAGGCCGACGACTCCACGTTTGGCACCTCGTATTACTTTGAGGACGCTACCCTGTGGCGGGAGCTTGCTATGCCAGCAGCTAACATGCCAGCATTGCCGTGGTGGGTGCGGTGGCGACAGGATCAGGCGGCGGTGCCTTCAAGCATGCCTCACCCTTGGCAGCACACTGCAGGAGGCATTGCTGTGCGTTGTTTGGTGCTGGTGCTCGGCAGTCAGGGAAACGACGGTTGAAGCGCAAGCTGTTGAGGCGCCGCGGACAGATGTGTGAAACCTGCTTTACTCTCCCATGATGGCAAAGCAGATGGCAAAGCAGCACACCCGAGTCATCCAATATGCATGCGCATACATTGATACATGCAACATAAATGAAGGTGAAACACCAACATCAAAAGCCGGCAGAGCGCGGACAGTGAGACAGCAGAAACCCTACTTGTGTGTTGCCTGCCTTGGCGACCGACTGCTGCCGTGCCTGCTCTCCTGTTGTTGGGCAGGTCGCCCATCCCGCTGTCGCCGCCCTCCCAGGACCCTCACGCCCTGGAGCGCTACCTGGAGGCGCAGCTGCGTGTACGGCTGGAGCGGTACAGGCGGGACAGCCTGGCGCTCAGCGAGCCCGTCACGTGGGACGACCAGCTCGCACACCTGCTCATGCCGGCACTCGCGGCGTATGAGTATGTGAGTCGCTGCGGTCGGCGCGCATGCATATGATCTGTCACCGATGTCGCAAAGACAGGCGGTACTGCACAGCTGGCGGACATATGCATACGCACATGCACACTGCACAGCCCCACGGGATTCACAATGCATAGCCCCACGGGCGCCTCTTTCTGACACAGCTGGCGGGCAGCGTGGATAATGCCGAGATTGCCACGCACCTGTGCAATGCTTCCAAACGGGCAGCGACCCCTTCCTTCCTCGTCAAGCCAAGCGATGAAGGAATGAAAGCACCCGTTCGTGTAGGAATGGCCGTCAGCCAGCTGAGATAGCAGCAGCAGGCGTTACAGGCAGAAAGGATTCCACCAGGGCAGCACAGCTATACGAGCCACTGCCAAGACTGCGCAGGAGGGGTCAGCAAAGGCAGGTCCTGAAATCACGATGATGCGACAACGGCCCGAGGCGGGTTGCTGCAGTAGCGGGCAATGCACCATGTGCATGGCCACAGCCCAACATGGACAATCGCTCTTACGGCTGTTGGACCGGGCGCCACAGGCTGTACTGCCTGGTGCACTGCCTGGCGCGCGCGCATCACGCACGTGTGTTTGCGTGCGTGCATAATGTATTGCTTTACGCATGTGTGCGTGTGCAGGAGGCGGTGAGTAACGAGGTGGCGCCCGGCAACGACGAGTTCCAGCAGGCCATCAAGCGCGCCGTGCCGCTGGGCTGGGTGTTCAAGGGCTTCCCGCAGCACCACACGCGCCCCGCGCCCGACACCATGTTCGCCACGCTCATGGCGGAGCCGCAGGTGGGTGGGTGAGCGCGTATGAGGGTGTGTTGAAGTGAAGGAGGCGCGTTCTTTGGACGTGTGGGCAGCAATGCACGCCCTTGGGGAGCCGGTTACCAGGTTGCCTTCTTGCCGCGTTGCCGGGGTCGCCAGGCGCCTGCCGGTTGTCAGGGGTGCAGTTCAGCTGCGTCCGGGTATCGGGGTACATACGCTGGAAATGACATTGACAAAGAGTGTGCGTTGCGTTAGCGAGTCAAGCATGATGCGTCATGCAGCTGCAAGGGATATCCAGCGCCAGTGTTTCCTGCATGTGATGGTACTGCCACATGCACCGTGCGGGCGCGCACACTGTTTTGGGAAGGGGTGCAGGGGGCGGTGTGGAGGCAGTCTGAGCGAGAACTTGGTGGTGGACTGGGTGCAATGATAACCCATGCTGCCCATACTGCGCACGTTCTGTGGTGCTGGCTTGTTTGACAGAGTCCCCTGGTTGCTGCAGACTAGGGTTGTGCGTTTGTCAAACGTGCATAATTGTTTGCTCACACTTCTTGGATATGTCCTTTCAGAAGCTTCCCGTGGTCTGCCTTGCACTTATGCAGCCGTCTGACCAAGCCAGCGCATGTGGCCGTGGCTCATGCACATATGAGCTATCGCCTGTGGGTATCAGTGCACCGCCAGTGCTGTTGCTGACGCTTGCGCTGCTGCTGTCGCTGCGCAGGTGCAAGAGATTGCAGCAGTTAACGTGAGCGCTATGAGGTTCGCGCTGCGCGTCCGCATCACGCCCTACCCTGACGGTCTGATGTCCATCTGGGTCATGCTGGCGGTCAAGTTTTGTGGTGTGTGAGCAAGCGTTTGTTCTTGCGGCCTGGGCAGCGTGATGCGACCGACCATGTTCGCCGCTCCGCACTGCGGCGCTCATGGCCCTGATTGTCATAACGGACAGCAAGCAAGCGCGTCGTCGTGACAGAGCGCCTCACTTGGGTGCTGCTTCTGTTCAGAGTGTGATGGGCTTCGGCTGTTTTGCACAAGTTTTGGTTCCGGTGGGCCGCTTGCTGACCTGAAAGAGTGCTCACTGTGTAAAGGCATCTTAAGCAGCACCTGAGCTGTTCACGCCAGGTGTTGACTGTGCTAGTGCAGGAGTTCGGGCCGCAAGTGGTGGCAAAGCTGTGGCAAAGGCAGCGACGCAACTGAGCTCAACAAGGGTTTCTAGGGTTTGCTGACTCGGGCAAATTGGAAAGGACATTGCCTGCCTACAAGGGGGAAACGTTAAGGCACAGCAGTAGCCAACTCAGGGGTGCAGCACCTGCTGTTGCTGCTGTTGTTTAAACTCGTTTTCCGTTTGCGTCACCCTCGTCCGTTGTGCATGCTGAAATTTGCCGGAACCCTCATTGACGCCCGAAATGTGTGGTCAGTTGGTCAATGCACAAGCATTGATGCTTTGAGCAAGTGATCTTGGACCAAACCTCAATGTCTCAGCACTGCTACAGTGCATACCAACAGAACACTTGCCCCTTCACAACAAGTTGAACCACTCATTTCCAATCCTTTCTGAGGTGACAGACAGGTGGGAGTCTTTGCAGGAGAGCGTGCGATGAGCCGACAGGTGCGCAAAAACGGCCGAGATAAGCACAAAGCGGGGCTGCTGCACGGGCGTGCTTGCTTCCCTGGCGGGTCGCGTCTCTTCTCACTACAGAATTGCAATCACAACTGCATACACTGCTCTTTGTGCATGCACGGGCGACACGACAAGTCCAGCATAAGCGCTAGTTGCACGTTAACCACTGCGAACGCTGTTCCGCCACACAAATTACAACAAAACCTCGACCACTGCCTCCGTGTGGCGCAGTGGCAAGAGCACTCCGCGGGTCAGGCAGTGGAATTGTGCCAGCACTTGTGCAAGTGCCTGCTCTCGGCTTGGTTTTGCTTGCATGCAGGCTTTCCATATGATGAGTGCTCGTAGCTGGGGCTGGTTTGCAGCAGGCCTGCTGGTGCTTCTGTGTTCTGACAGCGTACACTGCTACGACTCTTACGCCATGAAAAAGTCGCCTCCGCCTAAGAAGTACTCCTCCCCTCCACCAAAACGATACTCTCCACCACCAAAGAAGTACTCACCACCACCCAAGTCCTACCCCACAGTCACCGGCATCGCGCTTGCCACCCCCGACGTAAGTGTGATGCTGAAGGGACCCGCAGTTTACAAGTTCAGTGGTATGCTGCTAACACAAGCTGAACAGTGTCCTGCATGGTGCTGCCATGGCCACAGGTCTCAATCCTGACAACAGCGGTCGCAGCAGCAGGACTTGCAGGTGCGTTCTTGGCGCACCTTCGAGATGCCATGCGCTGGTCCAAAAGGTTCACTGCTGCCGGGAAATGGACTTACCTACCTGTTGGCAAACACACTATCGTGTATCTACGCTATGCTTCGGATTTGCGGCTGCCTATCTGCAGCCCTTACAATAACCTCATCAAATTCGCTGTTGCATGACAAACAGGCTTACTGGATTCAGACTCTGCCAAGTTCACGGTGTTTGCTCCTCTTAACTCCAGCTTTGTAGCCTCCCTGTCAAGTATCACATGCGTCGTAAACTACCAGGTAGGTGTAGCAGAACGTGCCTGTTGCGCATGGGCGGGCACCCTACCGCAGCTCTGACACTGCGGCCAAAGGTGCGTCCCCAACAACGCTCACGGTTCAATAGTTGCCCTGTCAAATAATAACAGGCTCCCGCAAGCATGATGGCTGTGGTGGCAATGTTGATGTGACTGCCCTGATGATGCGCTGCATGCGCCCAACTTGCCAGAGCACTGATTACGTGAGCACACTCGCCGCCACAGGTGACTCGCGCATGCACTTCCTTTGCTGAGCTGCTGGCTTCCAAGAGCCTCAAGACCCTGCTGCTCAACCACGGTAAGGTGCAGCTGCTGGTGGATTGATCCGCCGCAGTTTGCGCATGGATGCGGCTGAACAAGTGGGTAGTATGTTGGGTAGGTGCTGGCGTGGGAACGTGCACATTGCTGTGTGTGCAGCGGGATGGATAGTTGAGCAGTGCTGACCCCCATACTCAACGGTCAGCCATAAGCAGCTGCACATGCAGCTGCTGCCAGGTTCAGCCTTTCATTTTAGGGGGGCCTTGTATGCGGCAGCTGGTTCGTCAGTGCACAGACACAAGCCGGCAAAGCACCGAGGCTCCTTCCACGTGTCGTGGCAATACCACGCCCTGGGACCATGCACGCTGAATTCATCACAGAATCATTAGTGCCTCTATTGCTGCTGACATCACATGCAGTGGTTGTCGGCGAGTACCCCGCTTCGTCCCTCAAGCCGGGAATGACCCTGCAGTTTGCTGGCGGCGCAACCGGCTTGGTGAGCTGTCGCCCCGCCTCATGACTGTCACTGCAGCCACGGCAGTCGAAATGCAGACTTGCCTGGTTGAGGATTGACTGCTGTATTGCATGCATATGGCTGTGCCCTGTACAGAGCCAGTACAGGGCTGCTTGAGCACAGGGTGGGGTGTGAATGTGTGATATCGCGCATGGTGATCATTCATCGCAGGTGACGAGCATGAACGGCTCTCTGTACATCAACAACGCCAAGGTGGTCACCGCAGACATCAAGGCGTCCAACGGCGTCGTGCACCTGCTGGGCAACGTCATCACCACAGACGCCTCCTTCAACGTCACCTCCATCAAGCTCTACCTCAAGAACTTTGCGGACCTCGGCCCCGAGTCGGTTTCGGATGTAACCTTCCCCGAGACCGGCACTGACGCCAATGTGAGTCTCCAGCTGGATGCGGTCATGTGCAAGTGTGCTTTGTGTGCATGCTTCACTGTCACCCCAGCAGAGGCTCGGTCGCACCTACAACAGCAGTTCATTATGAATTGCCCATGCGCTGTACTCAAATGCAGCTGACCAAGATGGTTGGGGACAACAAGGATCTCATCACATGGTACCGCCGCTACAGGTAAGCGTTAATATCAGCATAGAGACTGCTAGGTGTGCTTCACCAGGTTGGCATCCCAGCCCTGGCAAATCACACCTCAACCACTCCCTTGGCAGCATGCTGACATTGTAAAGTGACGGCAATGCAGCAGCATCCATGGGCAAGCTACGGTAAGTCCCACCTGACTGACTGCAGCACCAGAAGGCCGCCAGCCCGCAGCTGCATACAGTACCAATGCTTCCGGTGTATTAATGCAGCTGCATTATGGATGCGGTCCCCGATGCTGACAGCACAGCAGGTTATTCCAGAAAGCTATGTGCACCGCCTCCTTCCCAATGCTCCCACGCTTCAGCCCGTCTAATAGCCTAAATGTCACGCCAGCAAGCATTCCTAAGTCATGGCATGCACAACACGCTCTGACACTCGTCATGTTGAACCCAACAGGCCGCTGGTGGCGCCTGTGGATGGTGGATACACGTACCCCATGCCCATGACCTTCGACCCTTCGTTCGGCAACAAGGGAAAGCTGTGCCTGGACACTCCCATCACTGCCAAGTGGGCCTACCCTGAGACCGCACCAGCCTCTGGCACGCTCACTGATGAGGACATTGCCTATAGCACCGTGAGTGCAGGGACCTCTGCTGCACGCATGAAAGCCTGACGTGTTTTGAGTGGCGAGTGGGAGTGGACAGTGCTTCATGTTGCCCTGTTCAGGCAAAGTAGTGGTGCCTTGAGTGTTGCTGTGTTGCTGTGCCGCTTGTTCAGCGCAAACCGGTAGCCGGTGTACCAGGCTTGCCGGTGGGAACTGGAATTAACAATGCATGATCGAATCACCAAATACTGTCGTGTGCGAGTGCGTGTGCGTGTCACATTGTACAATGTTCGCCCTGCTGCCAGACCGGTCGCTGAAATACTCAATCCATGACATATGTGTGACATATGTTTCATTAAAACCTGAACGTCACGTCTGTCCCACCCTCACCCTCATCTGCCTGCTGCCAACACCCACACGCCTTGCCCACTGACCAGGTGGTGGAGCTGGCAGCGCTGATCAAGTCCAAGAAGATCTCGTCCGTGAACCTCACCAAGCTGTACATCGCTCGCCTCAAGAAGTACGATGATGTACTACAGGTGAGCCGGCGGTACAATGTACAGGGAGGGCTGTTGCGATGAGTGGTGTAAGTGAAGTTCGGTGGTGTCTGTTAGTCGGGCAGGCGGCGTTCGGCAGTCAGCATCACAAAACACGCTGGAACCTGCCTTGTTGTTGTGTGGGGAGTGATCAGTGATGGGTGGTCGGTGATATGTCCGACCAAGATTTTCAGTGTGCAATCAGGGACTGATCAGTGTGTAAGTCTCATCCCGGTGTGAAAAGGCCGTGAGGAGGGCATGGTGGGGGGAAGCCATCATCCAGGGGGAGGCGAGATCCCCCCCTAGGGGACAGTTTGCCTTGATGGCGGACCGGCTGCATGCTGAGTGCTGCTGTGAAGTGGCCGCCGACGCAGCACGCAGCATCCATCCATGCCAATCCGATCCGATTGGCCTGCCGCCGGCGGACAGCAGGCACAGGAGCTGTGTTCTGACTGGGCCGATGCCAACATCCTGAAGATAATGGTGTGTGATTGCCTGTACTATGCGTTACGTACGCGCAGAACGTGGTGACCCTCACTGAGGATCTGGCCATGCAGGAAGCCGCCTTTGCAGATGCATTGCTGGCAAATGTAAGTGTGACCTGCATTGTGTGTATGCCGCGCATAGCGCTTTACGGTACGTGGCGTGTAGCAAGCAACATGCTGGGCAGCACGCACAGACAGGCATCGGATATGCCTCATGCACTGGCCATAACTGGTACGCCAGCCCCCAACCCCATCCCTCTCTATGCGCCCTCATCATGCGCCCTCCTGACTTTTGTCATGCCCAGCACAATCCGTCAGCATGAAAGTGATGTATATTGGCCTCATCAATGTTGAATGTCGATCTGCCTGCTTTACTAATCCACTGTGGTGATCTGCATGCCCAGCGTGTGACTGCTAACAGCTGTGCCTTATGGCGCTGACTGGTGATGATTCATGCTGTGCGTGCACGCCGTGGCACGCTGCAGGGCACGTATTTGGGTCCGCTGCATGGCATCCCGTACGGCCTCAAGGACCTCATCTCTGTACCGCCGTACCGCACGTAAGCCCCAGGGAGGAAGGGTTCTTTATTGCTCTCTGAACCGTCCGCACCACAACGCCAGGCCAAAAACCTGCTTACGAAACAGGCCATGCAACAAGCAGGTGCACTACGCTGCCCTCATTGTACCGCTTGGTGCGGTGTCCGTTCTTCCTGTTCCTGTAAAAACGTGCCTATGCCACTCTTGACACTTGTACGTGCAAATGCCTGACAAGCGCTGTGTGTGTGCCATACTGCCATGCGCCACCCTACAATTCTCCACATGCAGTACGTGGGGATCCGGCGCCTTCATTGACCAAGTGAGTGCCCGCCACCTCGGTGCTAAGGCCTTCCACAAAAGTGACCAAACCCTCGTTTATACCCCGGAACCCACAGTATCATCCAGCAGAATATTGAGCGTAGCGTACCATGACATCATCCAGCAGAGCTGAAGATGGCCAGTGAATGCCTTTTGAAACTGCGAGTTGTTCTGCGCCCGGGCCGTACTCAGCCAGCATGCAACACGATGCGGCACAGAAGGTGGAGCGAGGTGCTGTTGCCCTCCTGTTGCGCCTGTGCCCAACATGCTGCTTCAACAAGACACTGTGCTGCGCTGTGCTGTGCTGTGCTGTGCTGCGCAGGTCATCCCCTACCCTTCCCAGGTGTACACAAAGTGAGTGGGGACCAGCAGCTTCCCACTTATACACGAGTCGTTAATCAGCATGATCCACCAGGCAGTCCTGCTACAGGTCATTGCGTGTGCTGCATAAGGCACCTTGAAACCCCAGCCATCCCCCCGGATTTCACCGCAGAACATCTAAAACCCAATGCCAAGCCGCGAGAGTCAGGAATCAGCGCCTGCATGCGGTGCTTTACAAAATGGCGGTCTGGTTGCGGTGGTGTTGAGCTTGATGCAGTGGGATGACGTGGGAGCATGCTGCCCATTGGAAGCATGCTGCCTGCCCCGGACGCGTTGTTTGTGTGTTGCACAGGCTGAAGGCAGCGGGGGCGGTGTTGGTGGCAAAGCTCACCACTGGAGAGATGGCAACAGGTGGGTCTGACAAGCAATCCGGTATCGGTGTTGAAAGCACAGTACTTGAGCTCAATAGCTGCATGCAAAGGAGTGGTGTTTAGTAGGCTTCCGATGCGGCCATGCAGTGCACATGCGTATGCGGTAGATACCGACAGCACCTGGCAATCGCTCAGCAAGGTAGTGATGTGCATACCAATACCGTATGTTCACCTGCAGGCATGCAACAGTGAGCATCGACACAATTCACACCTTGCGTGTGATTAACGTAATAATGTGGCATGTCTCTCATTGACCAAACGTCTGGATTCTAAGGATGTGCATTGTCCCCAAAGCCTGCCTGTCTCACACCAATGCACACGCCCAACACACGCAGCCAGTTTTTTTTTTTGAGGAATCCATTCCTTTTTCGGAATGGGAAGGGGGAAAGAGGCGCCGGGAGGGAGGAATGAGGGCTTCCGTTGGGCCGCAGGCCCATTCCGCAGGGCAGGGGAAAGTCGCATCCGGCCGCAGGCCGGATGACGCCTCAAACTGCCCGCCAGACCACTGCAACCCTGTCATTCGTGACGCAGCAAACGTATCTCAAGGGATTGTGCCATCATGGGTCTTGTGTTTTGCAGGCCAGCAGTGGTGGGGAGGCAACACGCGCTGCCCTTGGTGAGCGGCTGGCCTACGTGGCGGCGAAAGAGCTTATGTGGGCATTGGCATGCACCCGCTGACCACATATTGCACCTGCCTGCAGCAACAGCAGCACCACCACCACCACCCTTGCCCAATGATTGACGCTGCCTAAGGGTTGGTGAATGCCGTTTATGGTACTGACGGACCGCACTGTTTATGCGTCATTACTCCGAACAGGAACATCGCCATTGGGGCCTCAGGCTCCTCTGCAGGTGGGACTGCGGGTTGAATCTCAGACTGCAGGGTAGGGAGGGTCAGAAGGGGAGCAAGCAGGGAAAGTGAATTGTTGTGAAGAGCTGAGGACGCAATGAGGAGGGGGCAGGGGTGGCTTGGGGTGCCCCGAAGGGGAGGAGACGGCAGCTGACAGGTTTTAACGGGGTGTAGAGTGTTTTCCCTGTCGTGGTTTTACCGTGGATTCCGTTTCCCGGCCTTGCATCCAATGTGTGTGCATGTGCGCTGTGCAGGCCCTGGCGCTTCGGTGGCTGCGGGCCTGGTGGGCTTTGCGGTGGGCAGTGAGACTGGTGGCTCCATCATCGGGCCCGCCACCACCAACGGCGTGGCGGGCTTCCGCCCCACGCACGGCCTCGTGGGACGCTCCTATGCCATGGCTCTCTCTCAGACGCTGGTGCGTGTGACACGCACGGGACACACCCGAGCTCCCCCCCTTCCAACCACCGCACAAACACATTGCAGCGTGCTGCACGGCGTGATGACAAGTCATTGGTGTCCCTGGCCCAGCACTTTGCAGCTGGCCGTGAAGCGTTTTTAGTTTGGACCATGCCAACATACCGTACACGTGACAGCTCAGTGTCGCTGAGGGTGATGGCTAGTGGTCGACTTTGCCGCGTGCCTCATAGTGCGTGTGTGTCTGCATGCCTAAGTAGGATTTTATTGCCTGTCTTCTGTTGGCCCTTCAGGACAAGCTGGGCCCTCTGGCCCGCAGCGCAGCGGACGCAGCGATCGTCTTTGACACAATTCGTGGCTCTGACCCCCACGACATCGACGCATGCGACATGAACCTGCCAGACCCATTCAAGATTGACATCAAGACGCTGAAGGTCAGGTCTCGAGATTGATACACAGTGCAAGTTTCAGGGTTGAGATTGGTGGAGAGGAATGCCTGAGTGGCGCGTTCAATTAATGTGGATGGGGTCCCAGCCACACCATACCCACACGCAATGGTTTGAGTTGGGTTGCAGTTGGTGGTGCCCGCAGGATGGAGAGGCACGCCTGGTCGCATGCCCTTGTCTCACCTGCACAGACGTGCTGGCAAAAACTGCTTGATGGTGGGTATGACTGCAGATTGGCTATGACAACAAGAGCGCCCCGGCATCAGTCGTGGCTGCAATCCAGAGCCTGGGTGTGACCCTCATCCCCATCGACGTCAAGTGGACGCTTGCCACATCCGCCTTTCAGAACGTATACGAGGTGAGCCGTCATGAGTTGTCATAATGTCATTGCACGCTGATTAAACAGCGCACGCAATAAAATTCGGAGATGCTGTCAGAGAAGTGCGTGTGGCGCCCTCCCTTGGACATGCGCACTGCGGTGTGAATACCGGTGATGCGTCCTGTTGAGGCCCAGCCACTGTTTGAAACCATGGTTGTACCCAACCCCACATGTAGCAGTACTTCTTGACACTGTGCAAAGCAGTGGCAGCTGATATCGTTGGGCAACCACGCACGCTGTGCTGACGGTTCACCTCCAGTACTAGTGCCGCTGCTGTCTCTTGGAGGGGCAGCCACTGGCTTGATGCTCAGCAACTGTATCATCATCACCGTAATGTTGGTAACTCATCAGCTGCACACCCATGCCCACTTACTGCGCAGGTGGTGCGTGGCGCCGAGACAGCCGCCTACTTTGACAACTGGATGCGCTCCGGCCTGGTGGCCAACAACACCGTCCAGAACACATGGCCTGTGCGCCTCAAGCGCTCCCGCATGATCCCAGCAGTGGAGTATGTTCAGGTGGGTTGGATGGCACAGGATATGATTGTGTGCCTGACCCGTTCATCCAGGGGGCCACCGTCCATCTACCAGGCTAAAACACTAACGCGACCGCGCCTTGGCACTTGGCGCGCACATGGCGCCAGCAGGCAAGCACAAGCTAGCAATCGCGCACGGTGGCTGTTGCATGCCCAGCCGCCTGCCTGCGGCAACGTCCGTGTAGGTGCTGTTGCTTGAGGCATTGCTCTCGCGTTGGGCGGAGGTGCAGAGCTGGTGGCTCTTGCATGCACTGTTGCGCATGCAGGCCACTAGGATGCGCGGCATTCTGGTCCAGGAGTACATCAAGTCGCTCCAGGGTGTGGACGTTTGGATTGGCGGCTCCAACGATTACACTACGGTCAGACGACGGGCCACCCCTCACTCGCAAACCTCCGCCGCATGCATGCGTCGCCACGCGCTCGCTGTCAGCTAGGCATTCGCAATGCATCATGCATTCATGCCCCTGTTGTGCCTTGACTTGCGCGTGTGATTGAAACCCAGCGTCCGCTGCACCTGCCGCCGTATCATTGCAGGACACCCTGTGTGCTTCCAAATGTGCCAGCGGCAGCATCGTGCATGCACAAGAGGAGCATCAAAACGGGCTGGCAGTTGGGCCAGCTCATCCCAAGTGCATGAGACGTCATTGGTGCATTTCGAACGTGGTCACTGCAGAGTCACTAGTTACGAATAGACCCTGAACATTTGTTTGGGGGGATGCATAAGTCATGCCTCCTGCCCTGAAGAACGGCAGCGGTTGCAGTCCTGCTTGTCACAGCTGTGGCGATTCTACAAGCAAAGCATCAGCCACATGACCGCAGCACAGGGGCACTATACAGTTCCTTGCTCTTGTCAGCATGCCACTCTTCCACTGTTTACATCTCACGCTTCATGCTGTTTTACCTGCAGGTGGGCAACCTCGCCAACTTCCCAGAGATTGCGCTGCCGTACGGGTTCACCAACGCGACGTTCCCCGCTGACCTCACCGCCACCACCGTGCGCAAGGACCCCCTCACCGTGGGCTTCTTCGGCGCCCCCTACAAGGACGCACAGGTGCGGCAGATTGGGCCAACACGCGCGCGTGTGAAGCGGCCTGCGCGCACGTGCACGGGTGCTGCGCGTGTGCAAGCACCCGGGCTGCATGCATGCATGAATGCGTGCCGTTGAGCATTGACGGGCGATCTGACATGCATGATGATACGATTGTGCAAGTGCTGGTGGGGACCTCAGGTTGCCTCAGGCTGGTCAGCCCTGGTGGCGTACTGCACACCACTGCACACCCCGGCGTGTGCAATGGCAATGACTCCAACAACCGGCCCAAGGCACCAACCCCATTCGACTAACTGACTTGAATGATCAAATGCTTAAATGCTTTCCTTGGTGCTGCTTGGGGTGGCGCAGATGCTGGCGGTCGCAATCGCCTTCCAGACGGTCAACAGCGCCAACAAGCCGCGCCCGCCGATCGACATGGTGGAGCCCGGCCGCATCCTCGGCAACTGCACCGTGGCCATTGCGGGCGATGGCAACCGCTGCTTGGGGCTGCGCCCCGACATCGCGGCGAAGCTCAAGCTCACTGGCATCGGCAACACGCCTGTCGTGATTAAATCATATGCGTAAATCATATGCGTAAATCACAGTGAGCGATGAGCGTGCGAAAACGACATCGCGCATCACACTGTTCGCAGAATAGGCGCTGCTGGGGCTCCAGCTCTGATTCCTGGCTGCGTTTTGCGTGCCTAGCAGCAGCGATCCGTCCAGTAAGCGCGCATGGCTTGGGTTTCGCACCTGCTATAAATCACTTCTATCACTGCGCGTGCAGCATGTGGCCCCACCCGCCCTCGGCCTCTCCAGCCGCTGGGCACTTGCTCTGCACGGCTGTGCAGCATAAAGCTCTCCTTAGCTCTCCTTCTCTGCCCGCACCAATGGCTGCAGATCCGCCACACGGTAGCGTATTTTGTTGCACCTAGTAATTGATTGCTCAAGATTCTTCTTTCTCTTCCCTCCATGAACGCTGTGCCTGTGCATGTCATGTGCGACAGACACCTTTATGAACATAACAAGAGTTGAACTTACCCCACACCGGATTTCTTTCACTGTGCGACCGAACGAGCAATGACCGACAAGCAGGCCTCCTCCCCCTCTTGCACTTCCACTCTGCGTACCCTGTGTGTTGACTCAAACGCTCGCGTTCTTAATTAGCTGGAGGGAGAGTGCATGATGCCTCGTAGTATGCTGTATGCTGCCTGGGATCACCAAAGCATCACGATAGCATCATCAAGGCATCCTGGCACCCTGGCTGCTGCGGTGAGATCTGTGCAGTGCCCGCTGTCATGCCATTGCGTGCACGACATCATCACACCACATGCTGGCTGCGTCCACGCCGTGTATTTCAGTTTTTGTAAAGCAGTCGTAATTGCCTGCTGGACGAGGAACGCCGGGTCAGAGTCAACCGGGAATGGGTAAATGGCACGGGTTTGCGTCCCCTTGCGTGTGCACGCATGATGCCAGAGCATGAGACGCGCTCCCTTCCTTGAACAGCCGGGCGGAGTCCTTTTGGTGTTCCCTACTTGCCTTGCATCATAGTCCTTGCCCTTGCACCCTGGTACGCCATGCTGGAAACTCGTCGGGTGGGTGGTTGATTGTAATGTAGTTGTGGTTGAATTGTGCATGAATGTGATGGCATCGACGGTGCATGCATGCCATGTTCAGCTGCGCCAGCAACGGTGCACAAAGGCACATGCGGCAAGGCTTTATCTTAAACAAGGGCCGCAGCTGCAACACACCAACAGCGGATTGCGCGCTGTCAGTCGGTCAGCGGCATTGTCAGCCCTGGACGCATGTGCTCATGAATGTGACACCAACGATGGCAGCTTGAGCCAAAATCCAGGCGCCAAACACCAAGCTCTGCATCGCAGCATCCATTATGGTAGAAGCACTGTTAAGCATGCGTCAGGTCCATAGCGGTGGGGGCCAGGAGGCTGCCAGCACCGCCACCGTTCGCGCCGCCCGAGGCTGGCAGCAGGAGTTGCTGCTGATGCTGCTGGGGGTGGTCGTCGCTGCCTGCCGCCGCAGTGAAGCGTTCCGCCTCCTTCAGCTGTTCCAGCACCTGCAAGCATGAAACCACGCATGCATGCGCCCCAAACACCACAGCATATTGCAGGCATGGCACGGTCAACGCAAGGTTGGGCGTCGCGGTGGTGGCAGGCACCGTCAACTAGCGGGAACTTGCAACGCGTCCAACCTAGGAGCACTTGTGTAGCGACACATCACATATACATTGTTCGCGGCGTGCCGCTTGTCAGGCCGCGTCATGGATCCATCAAATTGCAGTACCGTTGAGACCAGGCTGTGTGGCCGCGGCATGTGACCAGGCCTGCCCAGGGGTGGACGCATGCCACTCTTTGTTTCCTCTACACCGCAACGCCTCCCTACCTTGCCTGAGCAACCGCACCCCATGAACCACCTCCCAACCCAAAACCAGGCAGGCGTTTGATTCCCGCAGTAGTTCAAAATCCTACGGAAGCTGCCCTCGACCCAATATCCCTCAACCCAATACAGCAGTGCACGGCACCCACCTCGAGAGCCAGCGACTGCACGTGCTGCGCGTTGGTGGTGGCCGCCATCTTCTTCAGCAGCGTCCGCAGCAGCGCACGCTTCTCCATGCCAAGCACCGTCGGAAACCACCGGCCCGCACCGCCGCCGCCGCCACCGCCGCTACTGCTGCTGCTAACTCCGCTGCCGCTGGCGCCATGCTGCGGGCCCCATGGCAATCCACCCGCACCCGCGGCCCCTGCATGCCCCGGCGGCAACGCCAGGTGTGCACCGGAGGCTGACGTGGAGGAGGGATGGGCCGCGTGGTGCGGGTGATCGTGCGTTGCCGGCGCCCAGCGTATGGGCCCCAGCAGCTCCTGGCACAGCTCACGAAGCTTGCGCTGCGGTGGAGGCATGGCACAATCGCAAGGCCGCAGGTGGAGCAGTTCAAAACGCAAGCCAAGGGCGAAGGCGATTCGACTCCGTGGTGAATGATAGAGGCATACAGCACTGACGCACCTGCAAAAACGCGCTGGAAGTGTTTGTCAGAATGGGCAAGTGCAGCATGCTCGGACAGAAGACTTGATGCTTACGATGAGGGTTGAGGGCTGGGGTTGAGGGCTGAGCAGTTCACAATACGATGTTTCACAAATTTGCTGGGGAGTACGCAAACACGCGCGGTGGCAACGCGCCTCCTGGCCTGGCTGGACAAGCGAGGTCTCCACCACCAGATGGCATGCGGCCGGTATACCGGTACTGGCCAATGGCATACAGGCCACCACCATCATCAGTGCGCAGTCGCGTACGCAGGCTCGCCCGGCTCGCTCACCTCCTCTCCGTCGTATGACAGTGCGTGTGCGTACGTGGTGAACCAGCGCTTCCACTCCGCGGCGTGACCCATCGCCAGCGCGGCCGCCATGTTGGTCTCCAGCTGAGAGCGCGCCTGGCGCGCCTGCGCCGATTGCATGGCCCCGCACGAGCGTAAGGATAGGTGGTTGAGCATGAGATGCGCGTGGCAGCGGGAGCACCGCTTTTGTGCGCTCGTCCTAGTACGGCACATTGCCTAAAGCATTTTGCCACCCAACGAACACACAGCGCCCGTGGGATAGTGTCACCTCGCAACTGGCAACTTAATCAAGCGACGTCAAGGGTTGGCTCCAGTTACTTGACTCGCGTCTGCGGGCGTTACCTACCAGTCCTGATCTAGAGGGGAGTGTTTGTTGCCTCAGCTACAAGATCGGCGTGTCTAAGCGTAAAACAAACCCGAAAAACCTAACCAGACGATCCGGTGGAAGAGCTGCTCCTGCCCCTCGCTGTGCCTACCTGCTGTGCGGGTGTCTGGCCGAGCGCTGCAGGGAGTACGTCTGCGGGCGACCTGAACCTGCTGCTGTTGGCCTCCGCCTGTAAGCGCTCCAGCGGGCCTGCGCGACGATGCATGCATGCGCGCATGACCCCGTCATGCACAGATGCTGAATGACATGCAAGACGCGTCAGCACAGGCTAGCGCATGCGTACGGCATGTCGACGGATGCACAAGATACTGTACAGCCAAGCTGATTTTGCAATACGTTTTTTTCTTTTGTTGGATACCGTTATGCATCAGGCATCAGGCATCAGGGGTGTGTCACCCTCCACTCCCAATCTCCCTGCCCTCCCTCTGGCCGCACCTTCTCCCTCCCCCCTTGCCCCAGGCAGGCCGGCCAGGCAGGTCTCACCTGCGCCCGGGCCCACGAGGCCCGAGGTGTAGGGCGAGGCGATGTATGTGTCGTCCGCCACGCACGCCCAGGCCTTCATGCCGGCGTGGTAGCTGTAGGCGTAGCCGTTGGAGAGGACGATGATGGGCAGGCCGGTGGCGGAGGACACCTTGGCGGCCGTCACTGCGGGGCACATCGATTGGTGGATGGATGGATTGAATGACTCATTGATGGATTAAATCGATGGGTTGATGGGCGGACTGGGTAACTGGACTGCTCGTGGATGGATTTGGTCTGATGCAATGACAGCCAGGGCAGCGAGCTAGGAACTGATCGGGGCTAACAGGCACTTCGTGCGCCATGACAAAGAGTCTCAAGCAGGCAGGCACGCAGGCAAGCAGGTAGGTGGACTCTGGCTGTAGAGCGCAGGGCATGGCCATGCACAAATGGCCACGGAGGCGAGAAATCGCCCACCCACACTTCACTGGCCCGTGTGAGTACAAAGCGTCCGGGATACCATTACACACTACGCCACTGGTCTGCTGTGCTGCCACAAAAACTATAGAAATCCCCAGCCTCTACGCCGCCTCTGTCACTTGCAGCACCTCTAGACCCCTCCAAGAACGCGCACCTTCCAACGGCTCTCCACTGAGTCCAGGGTTGGTCAGCAGCGGGGCGATGGAGACCTCCAGCAGGCTGTGAGCGGTCTGTGAGCATCGCAGCATGCCCCGGGTGGAAGGAAGGGTGCCCGTGTCCAAGGGCAAGGGGGGGCAACAAGCATGAAGGGGGAGAACACCTCAGCACCATAGGGCATGGCCGGCAAAACATCCTCACGCACGGAGGCCAGCACAGCGGCACACACACACACAAACGCACGTGCATTCAGCGTCACAGTGCCCTAAAACCCAGATCCTAAATCCAAAAGCTCCACTTGGAAGCTGTCATCCAGGCTGTCGGTGAGGCTAGCACGCTAGCGCCAATGGCCTGTCACTGCTGTCAGTGCCATGTCATGAGATCCATGCGCGGCGCATTCACGGGTGGGCAGCGTGCTGCATGAACAGGGGAACGCTCTGCTCTGCTGCGTGAGTGCAGACTGGCATCTGTACTGCAACGTGTTGTGCGCACGTGCCAGGCCTGGTGTCTGCCCTTGCTGATGCCTGGCTCGGGCGGCAGGGGTAGCAGCCCCCGTGAGGCTGCACAGGTGCAGCGGCAGGAGCCATCCCCCAGGTATGGTGTATTGGTGTGACTAGCGCCTCACGCCAGGCCGCGCAAGCATCAACAGCAGCAGCAATGCGAGCCTCTTACGCTGCAGCCTTCACGCGGCTGAGCCCTCTCGCTGCTGAGCAGCCACATCCTTGCTTCCAGCAGCTCAAGCCGTTCTCTCGTCGCTTTCTTTCTTTCTTGCCAGCTCTCCCCTCACCTGCACGTCCCACATCTTGAGGTCTCCCGCGCTGGTGACCGCCAGCAGCTTGCTGCTCTCAGGCGGCGTGTGTGCCAGCGCCACCGCGCAGCCCAGGCGCAGCGGAGGGAACATGCGCCGCCCCGCAGGCGTGTAGAGCTGCGGGCGCCGCCAAAATGCATCCCCGGCACACACACACAAACGAGCAGGCACTGTCGTCAGCACAGCCAAACACCGTATGATGTGTTGAGGCATGCCGGCTGCTGAGACACACTGTGTGATGCTTTGCACCTGTCAAAACTGTGACTGCTAAACAGGCTTGTGGCGAGGAGAAGATGCAGTAAAGCAAGCGCTTTGGTGCCGACATGACAAACACGAGCCGATAGCGCGTCTTGCATTGTGCAATGCGAAGCGGAAGGGCACACGCTTCGTGGTTCCGCAGCGGCTTACGATGAGGTCGGTCTGCGTGGTGAAGATGGCGCTGAACTTGTTGCTGCCGCTCAGCGCCACCACGTGCCCGTGCACCTGGTCCTGCCACGCACGCGCGCCGCCTGCCAGCAGCACCACCTGCGCCACCGGCCGGCCCCGCGTGTCGCGCCCTGTGTTGAGCGCCTGAAGCTCCAGGGACACCTGCACAGCACAGCACAGCACAGCACAGCACACAGCATGGCACACAGCACACGAGGATCACACAAGGCGAAGTGCCCGAAAGTCACATTCCATGACCATGGCTGGCTGCATGATCTAAACTCGGATCGTCCTCCTGCACCCTCACCGTTGCTGTATGGCCGTGCGACCCATACTTGGATCGCCCAGATGTACCCAACACAGTTTCTGTATGGCCGAGTACCAACAAAGGACACGCTGGGAAAGCATTTGCATGGGCGGAGCTGAAGCGCACAGCTACGCAGTCATCAGCGCTTAGGAGCCAGGTAATCGGCAAGATGCGGGCAAGCCCCAGCGTGCGCGGCGCACCTTTTCCGTGGGGTCCACGGCGCTCGTCTGCATGCCCAGCGGCATCGACAGCATGCTCTCCACAGCGCCCACCGGCAGCAGCGGCGGCGGCGCCGCCGCTGCCGCAGGCACTGACCCAGCCGCCGCCCCGGCCGCCCCGGCGCCGCCCGCCGCTGACATGGCGCCAGGGCCTGGCGCAGCACCCGGCGGCCCTGGCCTGCCAGCGGTGGCGCCGCCGATGCCCCGAGCTGCAGGGCCGCCGAAGGCCTGCGGCCCCGCCTGCCCCGTGTTGAGCCGCTTTGCCGGCGGCCCCGCCGTGAAGTGCCCTCCGCCCGCCGCGTTGGGGGCGCTGGGAGGCCCCGTGGTGCCACGCACCGCCCCCATCCCACCCGCAGGCCGGAGCGGGCTGCCGGCCGCACCCGGCCCCCCGCTCAACGACGGCGGCCGCTGCTGCTGCCCCAGCCGCCCCATCGCTCCCGCCCCGCCTGCTGCTCCCACACCCGGTGGCCGCGCAGGCGGCCCCATCGCCCCACCCACGCCGTTCGCCGAGCCGGCCAGCGGCATCGGCGCCAGCCGCCGCACCTGCCCGGGCTGCAGTGGCCGGGTTGCACCGCCGCCGGCGCCCGGCCCGAGCGCGCCGCCCGCCCCCGGCCCCAACCGTTGATCCAGCTTGGACACCCGGGCGTCGTTGGTGTCCAGGGGCCCGTCCTCGTTCAGGCCGCCCTGCAGCTCGATCAGCTCGGGTGCGGCTGCCAGCGCGCGCGTGCCACGGCCGGCGCGCGGGTCGGCGTTCCCGGTAAGCTGCATGAAGAGCTGCTCGGTGTCCTCGCGAGAGAGCGGCTGGCCCAGCTCGCCCTTCTCAAACATGACCGAGGTGACGGTGCCGTCCGAGGAGCTGAGCAGCAGCGTGTGGCCGTCGGGCGTCCAGGCGGCGTCCACCACCATGTTGGTGAAGCAGCCCTGCGAGCGGGCGATGAGAGACGGACAGGCAGTGAGCACCGTCAGCTCCATTGCACTATTCATATATTATCATATACCGGTAGTTCCCGATCAGTATGCCGTATGGTTGTATGTTTCATGTTGCATCAGGTGCGTGGCGGCCGGCCGGTCCATGCTGCGTGCGCTTGGGTTGAAATGAGCTTGAGCTGCTGTGCGCTTGCATCTCCGCCATGCCCACCAGCTCAATCAGCGGCCCTCAACAAACCCGCTGGCTTGGCAACCCACAAATTCCAGCAAAACCCTCTGCGCAACGCCCCCGCCGTGATCTCGACATGTCCCCCCCCCACCCCCCCACCCACACACGCCTGGTTGTCCCTCAGCCTGCACAGCCAAGCCGACTGGCCGGTATCGACGCCCCTTTACCTTGCCTACGAGCATCGGCTGCGGCTCCACGGGGGACCACACGCTGAACTTGCGGTCGTTGGAGCCCAATGCGGCAATGCAGCACGCCTCGTCGGACTCGGCGTTCGCATCCTTGCGCGGGTAAAACAGGCGCGGGTTGTACCGCACCACCACCACCGGCGCCGAGTGGCCCACGAACTGGTGCGAGGAGTCCCAGGTGGTGCGGCGGATGAGCGGGGCGACGTTGCAGGGCTTCTGGAAGCAGTTGGTGGCGGCGAGTGTCTGGCCGTCCGGGCTCCACGCGAGCCGCAGCGAGAAGTTGACAGACACATTGTGTGCGAATATGTCCTGCAGGGGAGGAACACGGATGTAGCAGCACGGGAAGTGAGCGATGATGCAGGCTGGCAAGCGTGCGCCGAGCGCAACGGAGGCGAGCTGCGGGAGCGCACCTCACACTCTCATCGAATTGGATGCGAGGGCTGAGAGTTGAGACGATGCGAACATGACGGTGGCGTGCGCTGCGGTGAGTTCCGGGTTTTGCTGCGGTCTTGCACATAATTTCCACAGGTATAAGGACATGCATGCAGCCGTGACCCACGTACAGCAATGACGGATGCCCCAATACTCCGTGCAAGGATGCAGCTTTTGCTTGTCCATAGACCCACACATCATGCAACGCTTGTGCCTGCCTTGCCTTGATGTGGGTCACCATGCTCCAGTTCTGCACGTCCCAAATGATGACGCCATCCTCCCCTTGACTGGCCAGGTAGTGATTGAAGGGGTCCCATGCCACTCCCTTCACAAAGCCCTGGAATGGTCAGCGGGGCATACATAGTGAAACATTTTGGCCATGTTATCTGGGTGCAATACGTGGTGCAGTGCAGTCGTCCGGTCTGCGACAGTCGTCCCCTCAAATGGGAAGGGTTGCGACAGGTGCGTGCACAACGTCGTCCCAGCGTGACCCACATGCATGCTGGCAGGCGCAAGGTGCAGCGCATGTGCTGCTGCGCACAATCAGCCCATGTCGCAAAGCATCTTGAGAAGTGGTCGCGCCATGTGCACTGACAGCCTCACAGCCCGACTGCTGGACAGCGGGCGATGCGCAACTTCACCAAAGCAAGCATGCTTAGCGCATGGCAAGTGCAAGACACTGCAAGCTGTGCAATGCATGCTGCTGTAGGTAAGCTGTTTGGCCTTGACTTCATGACGTATCGCAGCTATGGCTGCAGTTGCGAGGGCGTGAGGCCCACGACACGCACACCCCCACCTGGTGTCCCTCCAGCACGGCTACACGACTGTTGTTGGCGGGCTGCCACACCATGACCTTGTTGTCCAGGGAGGCGGAAGCCAGTAGGCTGCCATCAGGGCTCCAGGCAAGGTCCACCACGTTGTTGCTGTGACCCGCCAGGGACGTGCGCATCTTCCAGTTCTCAACGTTGACGTCAGTGCTGCCAAACGCGGTCGAAGCCTTGCCAGGCCTGAGCTCAAAAACGTACACGAGCTTGTCATCTGCAGCTGTGGCCAGTACGTTGCCGACAGGCGAGAAACGGACTGCGTTCACGCTGCCAAAGTGGTCCGGCAGCGTGCACAGCAGGCGCGGCTGGGCGGGGTCAAGCTCTGCTTTGTGGCTGATGATGGGGGCCATAGCCCATATCCGGACCTTGAAGTCCAGACCACCCGTGGCCAAGCGCTGGCCAGAGTGGTGCACGTCCAGGGCATAGATGGAGTGCTTGTCTGCAGCAGCGTGCATGTCGTGTTCAGGACATGATTACAGCAGCACACAGAAGCTCTCCAGTCGTCAAGGACATGGCATAGCACCATCAGGCACTAGGCAATGCAGAGGTATCTGCAGCCTGCGGCAGGCCGGTGAGGGGCCAGTCAATGTCCGCTGCTGCTGCTGAGTGTGCCTGGAGGGTTGCAAAGAGCTCGTGCCTGGACGGGAGCTGTACAAAGACAACATCCTGAAAGACTGCAACGGTTGTTGAACTATGCTATGCTCTGACACTTTCCAAGCATAGCGGCTTACGCTGGACACTGCATCCAGCTGGCGCAAGGTTTTAAAATTCAACCATCTCCGTGACTGTACGCAAGACTGCAAAGCGTGTTCAAGGGCACAGTAAGGCCAACACTCACCTCCATGTGTAACCCACGTTGGCTTGTCGATGGCCACCATGGCTCAAGCACTGCTTACTGGACCACGCCAACGGCAGCGAGGCAACGCGTTACGCTTGTAGCTGCGGATGGCGCCCGCAAGCACAGTGGACAACACTGCAACGTCACGCCATCACTGCTCCTGAAGTCCACGCCACTGATCGAGCTCCTAGTTTGCGGCTTTGCGCAAACAACTATGTTGGCAGGAAGCTCAGCAGGAAGCAGAGGCAGTTTGCGCAGCTTATATCAACAAAACGCCCACCCAAACTTTTGACTCCTCAAGACAGCTTACAGTGTACAATGCGTCTGCAGCTGATCAGTTTGTGATGTCTGCATGGGGGCATGCATCCAGGGATGCACATAGCTGGTCACCCGTACCGCTGTGCTCACACATTCCTGCAGCACCTCCCAGGCGCATTTGGCAATTGCAGCAGCAGTAGCATCCTTTACGTGCTTAATCCTAGGGCGGTCGGCATGACACCTCTCGGCCTCGCACAGTGCCCAGTGACGCTTGGATGTGGGCCGCACGTGGGCAAGGAAACCGCACCAAGCGGTCAAGGGCCACACATGGACTGCATGCATGTATATGAGCTGTCTAGATCTGCGGGCAAGCTTGCAAGCCTAGTGCCGCCGGTGTATGTGCTGGGTGGTTGGGTGCTACATGCAGAAATGCTGCATTGCGGCAGGATTGCGACATCACGATATATGCGTAGTCCAGACAAGCAGCCACGTCCAGTGTAAAGTACGCTCTTACAAGCCTCACTGCTCTTTTCAACTTTCCCCCTGTAGCTTATTGTATCGGACAAGAGCAACCATATGGACCGTAGGAGAGATCCAGGCTTTGGACGTGGCCCGCCGCCTCCGCCACCCAGGGGCCCGCCTATTTTCGATGGGCCACCGCGGGAACGTGACATGCGCCGCAGCCCGCCACGGGACTATGGACGCGATATGGAACGCAGGCGGCCTCGCAGCCCCTCGCCTCCCTTTGAGCGTTACGGCCGTGGCAGGTCTCCTCCGCCTCGGGAGGACAAACGCATGCGCCGAGACTTTGAGCCATAGTGAGTTGAAACAAGCAGCGCTGCACACAGCGTATCAGCTGACAGCGTGCTCGAACCACAGCCTTGCTGGTACACCACAGCCGTTCCGGTGTTACTATTGTAGCAGCCACTTGTGACAGGGAATCCAAAACTTGGTCAAGGCCAGCAGGCCTGACTTCGTACTGGCTTGCCTCAGAATAAATGAAAGCTGTCTTTGAGGTGTTTCTTGCCTTGCAGCCCGCCGCGCAGCCCTGACTTTCGGCGCGGCTCGCCTCCCCCGCGTGGCGGCGGAGGAGAGCCACGATATGAGGAGCGTGACTTTGACCGGCGCGAAAGCGGGAGGCTCCCTTCGAGCGAAAGGTTAGTGTACTGTCTGTTTTGTCACTTGTGGATTTTGCTACGTAAAGATCCCATGCCCTGTTGGCAAGCTCAACGCTTGAATTTCGCCCAAAACACCTGTTGCTGTGCTGCGGACTTGCACTGTCTGCTTCCAGGGACGACAGCAGGCGCTTGATGAACTTCAAGGAGTTCATGCTGAAGCGTGTGCCAGACGAGGTTGGCCCCGACGACGCGCAGCGTATGTACCAGGTGTGTTGCCTGGTGGACCGATCTGACAGCCTCGCTCACCACGCCTGGCGTAGACCAGTGCTGCAAGTTTCTCATGCTTTTACGTCACGTACTTCCTGACCCGCCTACGTGACTTTGTTGCTGTTTTGGCTGTTGCGCAGGATTACCTTGTGGAGTACTATGGCAGCGCAATCAAGGCTGAGTTTGAGCAGCACAAGGATACCGAATTGTGAGACTCTTTTATTTGCGGTGCAGTCCCCTGCTTGCGTAAGCTTCATGGCAATCGTGCACAACGCAGCGCTACTTTTCAGTACGTTGTGCTTGGGTGCTTCTATTGTTGCAGCCTGCGCTCCCAGTTTGACCCTCGCCACTATGAGCGGCTTCTGGCCAAGAAAATAGAGGAGGCCAAGGACACATCAAATGGGCTCGTGGCCGACATCGTCAGCGGCAAGGTTGACCCTAAGCATGACAATTTCCACCAGGGTATGTACGACCTCGCGCCCAAGGCGGACGTTAAGCCAGCTAACCCTGAGGAGGCACCACGCTATGCGCCCGCTTTGTGTTGGAAGGCCCCTCGCGTCGCCATCGACTTGGCGCTCAGCCGGCGCCTCATCCGCAAGCTGGATACGGAGAAGGGCATTAAAAACAACCCGCTGGTGCCGCAAACTCAGTCAGCACCGGAGCAGCAGCCTGCGGAGCCGGCTGGTGGGGAGGATGATGGCGAAAAGAAAGGTGGGGTTTGGCGCAATCCTGCCTCGATGTTCCGAGACCTTCCAACGAGCACATAACGCACACTTGTGTGGCCTTGGTTGCCAGTGTTTGCCCTTCGAGTCGGGTTTGACAAGGCCTTTCGCGCTTGCTTCCTTGCAGAGGGCAGTGCCGCACCCGAGGACGTTCCTGTGCCCAAGGCTGCTAGCGCGCCACCGCCAGAGGCTGTGGAGGAAGTGGTGGTGGTGGACGAGAGCAACCTTGTGGATAGCATAGCCAAGTTGGACATGCAGCTCACGTGGCTGTGGCGTGTGCACGGCATCGATTACTATTCTGGTGAGCCGCAAAGTGCGCGGGCCGCGTGTTCGTCACAGGCAGCGCGCATGGCGTTTGACGTACACACTGCTGCGCTTATTTATGGTCAAAGCAGAGTAGGTTATTTGCCTCTTGGCGACGCACATTTGGTGCTGGCTGGAACGTGGCATGAGCACGTGATGGGGTCAGGCCGTTGTCCATCGCGAGTCGCTGCTGGTTGTTGCTGTTCGTCCAGCAGCCTGTGCATCACCAAGACGAAGCGACATACGCGCACACACCATGTGCGTCTGCGCCTGCCTGCCCGCCAGGTCACGAGCTGGTTGAGGGCGAGTGGCCGTACCGCGTGACCGCCTGCCGCCTCATCCGCGGGCCCGCGCCCGAGGACGGCGAGCAGGGCGCTGAGCAGGCCGCCACCGACGCCGAGGAGCTGCGGCGCATCGTGGACGACCACTGGGAGCGACGCATGGGCGAGGGCGACCCTGTGGAGGCCCGCTGCATGCGCAAGAGGGTGAGAGCTAGAGAGCGGCGCACGCGCATGCGTGCATGCATGCATGCGGCATGTACGCATGGGGTGTTCTTGAAGGAAACGAGGCGTCTCGGGGAAAACTTGTGGATTAGCTCCAAGTGGGTCATGCTGGCCGAGGATGGCCTTCGGGCAGCGTTGTCACATCCCCCCACCCCCCCACCAGGCGGATGCCTGCAGCACCCTGCGTGGGCTGCCACCTGGGGATGGCTTACGCCATGGGGCCAAGGACTGCCTCGTGCGTGCTGCTGGGTTACTGCAGCTGCGCTGCATGCTGAAGCAGCATGCCTCATTGCCAGCCCTTTGTAAGGGGACAACAGTGCTAACAATGTGGCGCGGGGCTGGGAGGTGATTGTCAGTTGAATGCGTGGCTCGCGTACTGCTTGTGGCAGCACCGCACTTCAGCCGCATGCGTGCTGCTGTGTCTGAAACCATGCAACCACAACAGGTTGAGGAGGAGGTTGACAAGTGGGTGGACTCTCAGGTTACCATGGTCGCCGAGAACAAGTGAGTACGCACACGCTGCTGCTGCTGCTGTCGCTGCCTGCAGCCCCCCTTGCTGTCCTGCCCAGTCACGCATGCTGGATTCAGATGCATGCATGACCGTGTGCGTGCCAGCGCGCTGACGTGTGCTTCCCCAGCCCTCCAGTTGTTGGCGACAAGCTGCCACTTACAGTCCACAGCCCCACCTTGCACCACCTGCACCAAACCGATCTGCTGCTATACACCACCAAATACAAATACAAGCAGCCCCGCTCTTTCCTCCACTACACGCACTCTTAACGCTACCACCGCCACCACCACCACCGTAATCCAACACATACCAGCTAGTCTGAGCTTGTTACCAGAGAGCTAGTGCCATACTTCATACGCTTGAGCGCTGTGTCAGCGTTAGGCAGCTCGCAAAGCCCATCACGGAACCAGCAGCGGATGCAGCGAAACCTGGTGGTGCGGACACGCCCATGCGGCAGCTCATGGCGTGTGGTGCGACTGGCCTGCCCGGACTATTCTGCCCGGAGTCCAGCGGGTACCTGGCACGCGCTTATGTGCGCAGCAGCAACTGGCAACCACATATTACCACCACCTCGCACCAGCACTCAAATACCACACAGCAGCGGCAGGCGCTGATTACAATAGGCATGATTACTAATCCTTGATTCCAGGCTTAGGTGTTCTGCCTTCTGATCCTACCTCGAATTACTGTTTGGCCCACAGCAGCTATTCTCTGACAATTACCTCGACACCTCGTTAAAGACAGGCAGCGTGCGCAGTACCGTTGTAGGCATGTTGGTGGCTAAGGGCAGAGCCAGGCCAGGTCAGACCAACAGCCGTGTGCGCCGTATATGCGTCACCTCACCTCGCGTTGCGTGGAGGCCGGGCGAGTACCCCTGTGGTGGCGATGGTCGGCCCGCCTTTGGTGGTTTGGTTTCTTTGCTCGGTTCAAGGTGTTTGGAGTGAACATGCCAGGTGTGTTGCGGCGGGGTTCTCTAGGGCACGTCTCTGCACCAAACTAACGCGCTGTTGCTGTGCTATGCTTGGTGCGGCGCGCGTGTTTTGCTGTGTGTTTCCGGTTGTGCTGCGCTGCATCAGGTGGGGCTCCAAGATGAGCAACAAGATGTTTGTGGGGCGCAAGTATGTGGTGAAGCACATCCGCCTCAAGCACGAGGACAAGGTGTTGGTGGAGAAGGAGCGGGTGAGCCACCGAGTGCGCCCTGTGCGTGTTGCCTCGATTGACCCCTCCCGGGCAACCCGTGTGCCAACAGCTTGCATGCTTGCATGTGCATGGTTTGCGCTGGCAGGCAGTCACTGCTGTACAGTGGACACGCAGTGATCACACCAAACCGTGCCGACCCACAGTATGCCTTTCAGACTTGCAATATGCGCCCCGCCCCCCCCCCAAAAAGTGTACACCCATAGTGCAACTCAACTTGCAGCAGCAGCTGGAGCGTGGTGGGCCTGCCCATTGCCATTTGCGGTGATTTGGGTCTCAGATGCTTTCCATGCGTGTGCGCGGCCTGCCCCTGTGCAGATTTATGACGAGCTGTACTTTGAGAACTTCCGCATTGCACGCGAGGAGGAGAAGCGGCGGCAGGAGGAGGAGGAGGCAGCGGCCGCAGCGGAGATGCAGGGCATGGGCGGCGGCGAGGGCATGCCGGGCATGGGAGACGGCATGCACGACGGGCCCATCATGTTCGGCCCGGGGCGCGGCATGCGCGGCCGCGGCATGATGCGCGGCCGTGGCGGCATGATGCGCGGCGGTCGCATGGGCCCCATGATGCTCGGTCGCGGCATGATGGACGGCCCGCTCATCCTGCCCATGCCCGCCGCCATGGCGCCCATGATGGGCCCGCTCATCGTCCCCGCACCCGGCCCGTTCATGCCGATCATGCCCGGGCCGATGCCGGTCGGGCCGATGGCGGTGCGTGGCGGGCGCGGCCGCGGCGGGCCGATGATGGGGCGAGGCGGGCGTGGCGGGCCGATGGGCGCGCGCGGCGGGCCGCAGGGCTTTAAGGAGTACTACGATTTGGACGCGCCCGCCAACAACCGCGCTGTGCTGGACTACGGTGACCTCTAATCGTGCCCGTTGACAACCTGGCTTACAACGGCCTAACCTGCGTGTTGAGGAGCGTGTTGGTCGCTGCTGGAGCAGCTTGTTGGAATGGAATGTGCTTGGCGGCAGCTGCGCTTCTCTCACAGACCGCGGCTCAAGTGCATTGCACTGAGGCAGCAGGTTTGTGAGGTGCACGGCTGCGAACGGCAACGTGAGGCGTTCAATGCGGCCCTGTGGGTCGTTTGCTGCCTGAGGGTGCAGCTCAGGAGCTGAGCACGCCAGACCCGCACCGATTGGCGTTTTCAGCCATGCCCCGATGTTATTTTTGCCTTGTCATGTAGCACAGTGAAGGCGCCCTCAAAGCATGCCCTGCCAAACCCCATATCGAGTGCTGTGTTTGTGCCACTTGGCCTTTGGCCTTCAGCAAGCAAACTGCATGCACAGGGTGTGCGTGTTGGAGCATGCTTTCCGGCTTTGGAAAATGTACATTTTTACCGGCTTGCGTGGTGGTGGCGCGTGTGCGCTCCGGGGGCGCACTGGTGCAGGTCGTGTTGCCTGCTGCGGCGGCAGCCACGTGGCAGGTTATTGATTGGCACCGCCTGCCAGTGACCCCCACCCCATGTAAGCGCATAGAGCCAGCTAGTTCGACTGCCTCCCAATTGGTTGGTGTGGCTGCACTGGCTCACTTATCGGCCTCACCACAGTAAATGACCGGCGCAAACCATGAAGGTAAGCGAACGCGAGTTCGAGTTCCAAGTTGCAGGTAGGGTGCAACGGTGTGCACTTACCAGCGCAGGTCATGGCATTGCACGAATTGTGCTTGCATCGTTGCGCTAGCGCGACCGCAAGTGCAGCTGTGTCCTCAGATGCCTATGCTAGCACCTAGGCCTATGGACACGTGGCACACGTCCCAATCCCATGCTTATTTCGCACCTGGAAGTGCGTGTTGACAGTGAACAAGCCACGGGCCTGGGGTAACAACAGTGTGAAAACTATGCAGCTTGCATGCACAGTCGCGTTACGAAGGAGGAGTGCTTGCGCCGCAGCGCTGCACACAAGAGTCCGTGTCAAGGGGAATCCCGGACAACAAGCAGAACCAGGGACAAGCAAGGGTACTTGAAAGAGCAATGGATCACGAACGCTGCGATTGTAAGGCACTGGAGGCATGCCTTGCAGCGTGCTTCGCCAGTTTGCCAACTATCCGAAGCACCACACACGGTGCGCCAAGACCGTGTAGCGTGAATCCTGGTCAGCAGTGGGGTTGAGCGCGCTCGCGCAGTGCTTTCATATTCCTGAAGCATCATGTTACGAGCTGGAACACAAATTCATACCAGAGCAATGCTGGGAATGATCGCATCGCGCGCCCATACAGCCAGGACCAGCATGCCTTCATGTGCTTGTCCTGATGAAACGTCAAGGCATTTGGCACGAATAGTCTGATGCATCATGCATGCAGCGCTGCCAATCGGCAACACACCAAGCACCTGTTGTGCACCGCTGCTGCGCCCCGCACTGTAGGCCGTGTGCCGGCCAGGCTGATCTCCGGCATGTTCAGTGGCGTGGGAAACGAGGCATCACCGCTGCTTTGTCCTGCCCTCGCTGGGGTGTCCTGTTCCTGTTGGCAGCAGCAGTGCTCCTCCAAACCCTGGACCGTGTCGGACTACCTGTAGTTGATTGAAAAGGTGCAATCCGTGCTGGATGCCAGCGCGCCCGTGCGTACCCCCTCCAGGCACCTCCCCTGGTAGTATGTGAGGATGACGGACGAGCCTGTAGCAATGGCGTACGCGTAGCCGTTGACGTAATCCTCAGGGATTTCCTCGTAGATATCCCACACGCCGCGCTCCACCTGTGACCGGCCGCATGTGAGGGGTAAACGACCACGGGCAAACACGAAGCATGTGAACTTGTGAAGGCAATCAATCTCAGGAGCATGCACGCAACATGCTCGTGTCAATACCAGTGTGCAATTGTGCACACTGCACACCTTCACATGCATGATGTATTCCACCAGTGCCTATCTCATACACAACTGCATCTCACTGGGCCTCGCAGCTGATGCAAAGATATTGATGCTGGTAGCCCTCCACAGCAAGTGCCTCTGTTGCACTGCAAAGTCCTAACTATCAACAGCCGCTCAACAGTGTGCACATGCGCACAGTTCTTCAGTGAAGTTGGTCGTACCTGCATCACGGGGTGGTGGACGTAGTTGGACAGCGTGCGGATGTGTGTGTAGGGCACCTTGTGGCGCGTGCTGTCGAGGTTGTTGTACTTCTCCATCGCCTCGCCTGATCAGACGGGGCGTGAGACAAAAACAACGGATGCAATCAGGGCTCTGAACGCATGCAAGATGGCTGGGATGAGAGGGAGGATGAGCGGAATGGCTAAGGACGCAAGGCTACAGGTACCAATGCATGCACTGCCACTGGCCACTGAATAAGAGGGATACGAGCGATTGAGCAGAAGCGCAGCACAAAGGATGAAGCTCCTGTCCGCCCCTTGGCAGTGGCCACACCAGCAAACTCCAACAAGAACATCTGGACAAGCGATCAGGTGGACGGCCCTGCACACAGCGCATGGCTGTGTGCTCAGGCTGCAAGCCATGCCCCGGTGCTGATGCGTTGAGGTTGGCTGTGTGCGCCGCCACTGCAGTGCAGCAACGCCCGCCCGGGGTGCGGCCACTCACCTACTCCCACACCCTCCATGGCAGAGACAGCAATGACATCCGCCGCCGTCCTTGGTGTCATGCGCTTGTTGCTACGGGGCGAGACGTACGATGATGTCCTGCGTGGAGAGAAAACCAACATGAAACTATGAAAAGCATCCTGGAAGCATCCACGCAATAGCAGACGCCACACCCCATGAGAGACTCGATGCAGGCCTAACAAAGGGCTGATGATTAACGTGGCAGCGTCACACGCAAGCAAATGATGGAGGCGAGGCGGGCACCTACAGCAAGGCGTCGTTGATGGTCTGAGCCGCGTAGTCACGTGCCTTGACCTCCCATGGAACGCCCGTGTAGAAGAACTGCATGCACAGCAGCAGCAGCAGCAGCAGCAGCAGCAGCAGCAGCAGCAGCAGCAGCATCAACAGCACTAGAACCCAGCGAGCAGGCGGTAGTGGGTGGGTGGGTGGTGGAGGCACAACAATCCTCCAGCTTAGGATCGGCAGCGGCCAAGGGAAACATGCAGGGCGGGTGTCACACCCCACCATCTCTCACACACGTCACGGTACTGCACAAATGCACATCCCTGGCCTGCTAGGCCTGCTGCCAGGCCGTACAGTGCAAAGATTGCTGGCGCACTCACCCACCACCGATCCACCCACCAACTAGCTGACTCCCTCGCTACGCGCCACCCAGCGCAGCTTAGGGCTGCGCTTCCCCTGCACTTCACCTTCATCTTTGCCAGTGCGCACAGGCAGCACCCACCCACCGCCCCATGTTGTGGTGCCCCTACGTACAGCCAGACACCGACCTCCTCCACCCAACCCCCTGCATCACACGCGCACCAGCACGGGAATCAGTCTGCATGGCCCCATGGGTGCTCTTTCAGAATTGTGACACACGCGCGCACCTGGCCATCCACCTCCATGCACTGCGTGTAGTCCCACACCGCAGGCAGCTCTGCGGGCCGCGGCACGGGGTAGTCGTGCTCAGTGGCCTTGCTCATCAGGTCCCAGTAGCGGTCCTCAATGTCCGTCACGATGGGCTTGCGCGACGGGAAGTTGTCCACGCCGCGGCGCGAGGTGATGGCGGAGATGACGTCCTCCGCGAGATCCAGATTGGCATCCATCTGCATGCATGCATGCAACAGGGCATGCAGCTCGAGTTGGGTGCCACACAATTCGCTGCCCCCGCTCGCCACCACGACAGTTACATCAACACATCATGAATGCATGTACTGTGGTGGCCTGTGTGACGCATGCACCCTTCACCACACAGGCATCAAACACGCAACATGCATGCTGCGCTCGTGTGTGTACCCTGATGCATATGCACACTGCACGGCCCCACGGGGATCACACTGCATGGCCCCATGGCCGCCTCTCGCTGACACTCATGTTGAGTGCTGACCCAGATCAACCACTGCCAGGCTTGCTCACGTTGTCCTTGTAGAACTGGCACTCCCCGTACAGGAACGTGGCGTTGGGGCCCGCAGCCTCCTGCGGCCTGAAGCACTGGTTGGGGTACTCGCGCGCCTGGTTGCTCCAGGTGGACTTCTTGCACACCCAGTTGACCGAAAAGGGGCTGATGCACACGTCACCCACCCTGCACGACCATGCAAGCACAATCAGTTAATCATGCATCAGAGCTTATAAAAGGACCTGCTAGTGTGCCTTCATGGTGTGGCATGTGTTGCAGCCTACAGCTCAGCACCCATCATGGCGAGACACAAGGGCGAGGGATCAGAAATAAACAGCCACCTTTGCCAGACTGTGATTGCCTGGGAATCGCGAACTGGCTGGTGAACGCGTATAGAGCGGCGGTGTCTGGTGCGGGACGATGAGAGCGCGGGCGTGCAGGGTGGCATCAACGCCCTGCACGCAGCTGCCTTGAGCGCGTGCAATGCTCTCCCCGCTCGCCCTCCTGCCCATGCCCCACATCAGCATGTACCCGCTGCACTTGGGAGGCATCCATGTGGCAGCCCCCTCTCTGTACCATCAGCTAGCAGCCTGTCGACTGTTTGCAGATTGTGCAGAATGCCTCCGGATTGTCGCCCCGTTGTATCCCATTGTCTCCCAATTGTGCGAATCACTTGTACCTCCCCGTCTCCGCACTGCTCAGTCACTGCTCACTGCCAGGTATGCAGATTGCCTCCCCAGCTTCTCACTGCCCCATTGCGCAAAACAACAAATTGCCGCCCCCTCTTCACACCGCTCCCTGCTCACTGCCCGCTGCCCACTGACCTAGTGATGCGGTTGTTGGTGTTGGCGCTGCCGCAGTCGGGTGGGTTGAGTATGCCGCCCAGCTGCGGCGACCAGCCGGACGTGCCAAAGTAGAGCATGATGTCCACCATAGAGCCGCACATGTTCATCAATTCCTCCGTGCACAGCCCGGCAGCAGTGGGCCCGATACCTGGGCACACCAGGACACCACAGGGTATGGTCTTAATGTTCGATGTGTCTGATTGCCAGCAAATGCCAAGGACATCGCGCCGGCCTGTGGTTCAACTTGGTCGTGCTTCCATGCGCATGCCAGTGGCCCAGATGTAACGCAGCAAGGTCTCGCAGAGGCAGTGATGCGAATGGCTAGGTGTGGGACTCATTTTGCGCTGTGTGTGGGGGTGTGGAGGGGTGTGGGGGGGCGGGGAGGCAAGCATGCGATCATGGTGAAGGGGAAGAGCAGGCTGGCCTGCGCGCCGGCCTGCTGGCGCATTCGTGCTGCAGCATTGTGGCGCATCCACATGCACATACCTGCATGCCGGTGTGCATGCACCCGCCCGGGCTCAAGACGCAGGTGTGATCCCCGGTGTTGCCACCCAGGGCATCACAGGGCTGCCTCGGGGCATCACAGGGCTCACCGGTGGTGACCACAACAACGTCCTGGCCCAACAGCGTGCCAATGTAAAAACCGCCACACACCGTCTCCCTGCGGGGCTTGACCTGCGTGGCACAGGGCAAACAGGATGCAATCAATACATGCTGATAGCGTAGATACAGCTGCGTTTGTACTCGCAGTCACGCCTTGCCCGCAGTCTAGCTTTCCACACACAGTTTGTATGTGCGTGCGTCTGTTTACCTTCCGGCAAGGCCACCTGCTTGACTGCGCGACACAGCTGCAATGCATACTCCTCTGCATCACACCTTCTTATGCTTTAGGTTCGCAATAACGTGGAACGCCTCAGAAGTGCCAGAGAAGTCGCCAGGGTCTGCCGTCAAGATCAAGCCAAACTTGCGGGGCATGCTGGTGTCCAAATAGTCCTGACAAGCCTCTGCCTGGGTGGGAGGGTAGTGCTGCCTGTGAAGGAAGGAAGAGGTACCATGGTACAGCGTTAGAACGCTTGCACTGCAGCTCGCAAAGCTTTGCAGCAGTGGCTCCGCCCCTTGCAAGTGACGTATACGCAGGGACAAACACGCTTGACCATACTGACCATACACAGGTGATTACCTGGGTTGTGGAGCTGATAGGCTGCCTAGGATACTGCCGGTCTGCCGTCCTCTGAGGAAAAGGAGCACCAAGCATACAGTGGCCACGGTTGTTGACACCGTTGCCAGAGCGCTGACCCAGCGTGCACCACGTTGCCTTGATGAGTGAACATCTTGTGCTGAACCTGGGGCGGCCATGCCTGGCTCGCGCGCATCTTCCTCAGGTTGCAGCAGAGGTTCCCTCACTGCTATCGAAACGGCAGCTTGGTCGCCCTGCACATATGTGCTGGCCACGTGGGCAGGTGGGGCACTTGGGGGAAGCGTGCTGGTCTGCATGGCGAGCCACCTAGAGTCACGCTCAGCACAAGCACAAAGGCAGAACAGCTTAACCCAAGGTGTAGTGCGCACATCCAGGCTTAAAGGCGCCCCTGTTTCACGTTTTGGGTGGCCTGGTGGACTTGCCAGTACGCAGTGTACTGTCCGGAAAAATTCTTGTTTCAGGGTCTGAACACTGAAGTGAAAATAGAGCGGGCAATGGATTTTCTGAAGTAACAGACGCTAGACCATCGCAGCAACTCGCTATAACGTGCGTTCTTTCTCAAGTGCGTTTCTCCACAGTCCTGTAGCTATGCTTGCACTGACACCTTCACCTCGATCCCATTTCATGTGACAGCAGCAAGACCCGCTGGAAAACAAGCCCGGCATACGATTTGTTTTTGCGTCACGATATTCAGTTTGATATCAGCCTGTACTCGCCACAGGGTGTCGGCAACTCCACATTCTACAGACCAAATGGTGGGTTCCTCGGGATATAGCGCTACTGTGTTAAAGCAGCCGTCAGAATTATACATGAACCTCTTGCGTACAGAGGCAGGTCTGTTAGCCTGGTCCTGCAGCCATATAACACACAGGAATGGGACCACCTGCGAATCGAAAACTCGCCTGAACACCTGCAACATAAACGTCAAGAGCTGAGGCTCACACCACAACCATGTGCTATGAATTTGTCAGATGTTTTGGCTTGCTGAACGTTGAGGCTTGGCTTCGTGCACTGTGCAACCCAATTGCAGTATGAGAAGGCAGCAGACTTGCTTGCAGCTCCGAACGAACGATGGTCCTACCCTGTGGAGAAAGACAGTGAGCTGCTCCTCAACCCATATCAGCATACTTGATGTGCCTGACAGTAGTAGCCCATGGTGCTTCCACCTCTTCGCTAGGCTCAACATTCATTACCTACCTTCGCACGGCAATGACCTTCAACATATTGCCATACCTTTGTGCCAGGCAACCGGCATGTGCATTGATAAGAAGCGCAAGTAATCAGGTTGCAGCTGTTATGTTGCAGAACCAGCGAGACACTAGAGAGTGTGCGCACTGCAGTTCCGTCGCCGCACTGCACAAAAGTGTGTGTCTTCATGCTTATTGCTGTCGCCGTCCTGCCCTGCCCTGCCTCTCGCCAATTGCAGTGTGGGTCCTGATGCACAATGGTGAGCCTTTGACGTGCAAAGTGATCCTCCTGGAACCTGTGTATCCATCGGTGGATGAGCGTGAGCAGCAAAATGCCACTTCAAAACGATCGCCCATAGCTAGGGCTGCAAGAAGGACTACGTGCTAGAAGTTATTGCGCTTCTTGAAACTCATGTCTGTCGTTGCGTTGTTGCTGCCATGTTGTAGCCTTGCGGCATGATATGGCCAACATCGGGCACGCCATCACTGTCACCAAGGCACAGGTATGGTAGCCAGCAAGCCCTGCTTGGGTAAAGCTGCTCACGATGTGGCGTGTGTGGCATGCTAAGCATGGACTAACCTTCAAAGCCATCCAGTCCTGACGTCACCCCTTCGGCCCGGTCGTGGCGGTGGCCATGTATGCGTGCTGCAGGTCAAGGGTGGTGTCGCAATTGCAGAGTGGCAAGTCCACAACTACTGCGAGTTCTTCAACAACTTTTTTGACATGGCGCACACCCACCACGACCATGAGGAAGGCAAGCAGGTGGAGTCTTGCCGGAAACAGCACTGAAGCCATCAAGCACTCGCAGAACCATGTTGTATGGATCACAAGGCACACAGATGTCATTACGTGTCGTTGTACATATGCTCTCACAAGACAGAACTGTGCGTTGTCTGCCATCACACATATGTTGTACTGCTGCAGGCATGGGTAGCTAATACTGGTGTGCAAACACTGTGCTGCGAACAGGTGATGTTTACCCGTTTATGGCTAAGCGGGTGGCCCTGCCCCGCAAGGTTTCTGCTGACCACAAGGTGAGGGTGCCGCAGTGCCGCATGCAGCTGTATTTGCGATTGCATGCCACTGCAGGTGCACCACGAGCACATACATGCTGCCGGCAGCGGGTTCAGCGCCCTTTGACAGCCACGCTGTGCATGTGCGCGACATGAAAGCACGCCTTGCGGCTGCGACATGGAGATTAGGGCTCAAGCAATGCCGCTGCATCAAGGCCCGATGACTAACCCATGCCAGTCAAGGGTTTAGGGTTTAGGGTTTAGGGTTTACGGTCTGCTTCTGCTACAGGCGCTCATGGTGATGACGGCAGAGGTGCGCGTCATCCTGAACAAGGAAATGCCATGCGTGGTGAACGACCTCGATAGCTCTCAACAACTCATGACCAAGCTCGAGGTGAGCTCACACTCTCTCACTCTTCTAGGGCGTCACACAAGGTGAATTTCAATTTAGCCAAATTTACCCTGTTTCATGGTCTGCCCACCCGGTTTGAGGACCTGACCCTCAGAGACCCTCACACGGCATGGCCATAGGGCAACTGTGTCTGCCTTGCCCCCTGTACATACCTGTCCGTACGCTGCAGTGGTGTGGGCATGCTCTCACCCTCAGGCATACATGCAGCGTACATGCGTTGGTGGTGCTGTGCCAGCCGTGCAGCACATTCTGGTTCACGCAAGCCAGGGTTCCATTATTGGTGCCCAGGCAGCAGCAATTTCCCCTACACGAGTGCATGAGGCATGGGAGCCACCAGCCTCCTACCAGTACCAGGCATGCGTCCATGACCACGCATACCTGAGCAATTGTGTTAGCACACCATGTGTGTGTAACAGGCAATGTTTCTCTGGTACACCTCTTGACTGCTCTGGGCATCATGCACACCCCTGCTGCACGCGTCATCCAGGGCTTGTGCATGGCCCCACACACGGTGATGCTCCTCTGCGCCAATCGGACTCATCAACATGGTGTAGTGCATGCCTTGCGTGATGCTGCATGCAGGCCTCATTTACGCGGATGCGCACAGCAATGGAGACCCACCTACAGGAGGAGGAGCAGGTGCGGGTGTGCTTGAACAACATTGCGCTGGAGGGTGCACTGCATTCGGTGGTACAGTGTGCAAAAAGGTGCTGCTACTAGCGCGGCAAGGCGTGCCCTGACTGGCAACCTAGCTGGTCTTGCCCCTGGCTTGGGAATGGCCACGTGCTCATGTGCCTGCATTAAGGATGCAGCGAATGGGCCTTGTCTGCCTGCGTGTACACCGCAATCAGCCTACCGCCCGATGGCCAAATTGCCTTGACGGCTCATGACGCATGGGGTCCTGCGGGCTTCGTGGCAATGCGGTGTGGCTTTCAGGTCGTGCTGCCGCTGCTGCGCCAGCACTTCACAGAAAAGGAGTTCCACGATGGGCCGGTGAGGCACCTGCTGAAGCACTTGCCAGCCGCCAGCTTGGCGTACATCATGAGGGACACACCGGTAAGCTAGCTGGAGGAGAGGGGGCGGGGGCATCATACGCTCATGCCGCTTTATGGCTGCGGCCTGGTTGGGAATACTGCCGGGACGTTGCAAGGTTTGCTTGTGCCGTCAACGCCCATCGCTTACAGGCCAAAACAAGCAAGTGTGACGCTGATGGTCTCATGCACACGCCTTGGGTTGAGCTCGATGCGCATGTGTCCTCGGGAACAGCATTGGGGTGAGACGGCACAGGGTGGGCATGAGCACAAACAGCCCTGGGAATCATCAGGCAAATTGGGAGGACCAGGGAAGGTGAAGGCAAGGAATTGGACCCGGCGAGGCACGGAGAGGAGCCATGCAACAGCGGGACGCTGTGCTGGCAGCATTGCAGCCTGCATGCCACTGAACCACTCGATCCATCCTGGCAGGCAGCGCCATGCACCCGCCTGATGCTTGCCCATCGCGGCTTGCTGTCCTGCTGCAAGGTGTGCGTGTATGACGTGCATTTCGCCGCTTGCAGAAGCCTGCAGACCAGGCGAACACCATGGCCATGCTCGGAGTAACTCCCGCCATGCAGTGGCTGGTCATGCGCCCCGCCATCCGCAAGGACCAGGCGCAGCGCGTGAGGCTGGTGAAGGAGCTGCAGGAGGGGGAGAGGATGGCGGCGGCGGAGGCGGCGCCGGCCTGCCAGTGCGCCATCATGTGAATGCCGCTGGCCATCACTCAGCACCGAATTGCCCAAGCCTCCAATGCAACTGAAGCCCAACATGAAATGCAGCGAAGCGAAATGTAGCGAAGCGGACGATTTGCTACAAACGAGTGATGACCGATCAGCCCGTCGCTGGGCCATCAGCCACATAGATAAGCTATGTCAAATGCAAATATGCAATACACTGCCGTATCGGCTATGTATGGCTGTGGAGCATTCTGTAGACATCCCGTGCATGTGGCAGCACATTTTTGTATTTCGGGCAACCGACAACTGCTCTAAGTAGCATCTGGAAAGTACTGGAAGCACATGTATCAACTTATGCACGTGCTGCGCAAGCCGTGCGCATGCATGTATACCGGAAGCAGTTAACTGTCTATGCGCATGGTAACTTAGCTTGCTGACTAACAGCTCAAGCCGTGTTATATCATTCATTGCATCGCATGTTTCATTCATTGCGTCACCGATTCGTGAAGGATTGTTGGTGCCGAGGGTTGCAAATCCTGTGGCAGGGTGATTGTGGGTGGATGGTTCTTAGCCTTAGGTGTATCAGGACTCAGGAGTGTAGAAGCTGCTGGCGAACTATTCGGTGATCGATAGTAATGCGAAGTGTGCATGTGGGTGGTTGGCGGTGGCCACTCACCAGGTTCGCCAAGCTCTGTGTGAGCCTGCCCCTGCTGTGCATTTTCCGCTCGGGTTGGGCGCTTTTGGGAGCTCACACAAACACTTGTCAGGCCTATCATTGCCACTATGCGGCGTTAAGTCCCTGAACAACGGCTGTGCTTGTAGTGTGCGGGACTCATTGTATCCATGCACAGGAACAGTGTGGCCACGGTGTTTATGTGCACGAAGGTGCGTTGAACCTGCGGTGTTGTTATCACAGCGCAGGCCCAAGAGCCTTACCGCTTGCTTGCACACACATGCACAGGCGCTGGGCTTTGCGCCTCGCCCTTGTCCCGTATCGAACAGGCTGCAGGGGAAGTTGAGCTCCATGAGTCCTGGCTGCGCTCTGGCCCTGTTGAAGCTACCAGCAGCCAAGTCGTGTTTTGACTGGGCATGCAGTGCAGTGCCACAAGTGTGCAAACCTGGAGCGCGCGCTCAAAAGTGCACAGGCACGGCGCGCAGGATGACACGTCTGTGTGGGCAGTTAGCACGCAGCTCACTCACCTTCACTCCCAGTCCAGCAGGGCCTGCAAAGTGTACACCTATGAAACCCATGGCACACTGTCAGGCACTTGTCCCTTTCCTGCTGCCATAGCAAACCCCTGACGCGTTCGAATATATCGTTGTCATTGACGCAAGCACTGAGAACTGAGCCGTGAGATTGCATGATGAATGTGCAGCATCGGCCGCAAATGGTACAGCCACCAAAGTAGCACAATCAAGTTGGGCGTTTCAAGAGTATCGGTGACAGTTGTTTCTAAAGCTTGCACAGTCCTTCGCAACTGTTGACACGCTCACCCTAGGGAACTGAAGCGTTTTCCGCGTTTGTCACCAGCCACACTCTCCAATTGCCAAGGCACGCAACGAAACTGTTGCAAAGGTAACATCCAACGTTTACAGGCGATGTCGACCCCAACACCCTCGGTCACTGCGGTAAGTGCAACGTGCAAGTTGAGGTGCGCAGCATCGCCAGTGCCTCGTTTCTCTGGTCTTGAGCCATAAGCGACCGTTGTCTGGGACAATATCCGTGCTGAGTGACGGAAATGTCCTTCTTGCTCTTTTATTGAGACTCTGTGTATGGAGTGCTGTAGGATGAACTGCCACGCGTGATGGCGGCCAACGAAGCCTGGTCCTACCCAGCAGAGAATGACGGTACGTGACGCACTTTCTTGGGCTGACCTCCCGCAGTGTGCTCAGTTGCAGCAGCTTCGTTTTTCTAGCCCGTCTGTTCGTGTCACTGGCAAGACTAACCTCAACACGCCTTGTGTGCTGCCACATAGGTTGGGTAATGATTCACAATGGTGAGTTGATGGAACAAGAAGTGAGCTAAAGTTCCTCTTTGTGGACACTGACTATTCGCTCCCGCTTGTCCCAGACAACCCAACCGCTACGTTTGTGTCACGTTCGTTCCAATTGCCTCTTGCAGCAATACGCTGGGACATGCTCAACTTTGAACAGGCTATCAGCGCTACCATAAAGACGGTTAGAAGAGTGCTGATGTGGGTGCAAACACTCTTTGGCAAGTTGCTGGCAGCAGTGCTGAACATGTGTGGGGTGCTTGTAGGTCAAAGACGGCAAACAGCTCCAGCAGTGGCAGGCAGACAACTTTTCTTCCTTTTACAATCACTTCTACCAGGAAGTCCATGACCACCACGACCACGAAGAAGGCAAGTGCAAATTTGAACGCCGCCCTGGCACAACTCTGTGTGTTGCTAGCCCGTGGCCAAACAACCTGACAAGGTTGTGTAGCTTATACTTATCTGCATGCTCAAAACGGGCACATCCGCTCCTGTTTGGTCCACATGCAGATATTTTCTTCCCGTATATGGCCAAGCGGATCACGCTGCCGCCGAAAATGACGTCTGACCACAAGGTGAGCTGCAGACCACCAGCTCACACGCTTGTGTTTTCTGAACGTTTGCGGTACAAAGCTTGCACGGCAATGCATAGATGCATGGCCCACAATGTGGGTCAACGGTGCTAAGCCAGCGATGGCATGTTGACATGTCCTAGCATGCAAGCGTCCGGCCATCCATCACACACGGAAAGCAGGGCCCTGGGGCTGGACACCGTGATAGCGCTGATTAACTGGGATGGAAAGGAAGATTACCATATGCAGGCCGCGCGTCGTGTTGTATGCCGGTATGCACACCGCACGCATGCGCGCGCACGCGTATGTGGCGTGCGTCGCTGCTTGGAGGAAAAACGACACCCAGCATGGTAGCCATTCGCCACCAGGTCTGCATGAGCTCTTATCTGGCAGCCTAAAGGGCCAGTGGTGGGTCCAACAGGCATGCCTCACAAGCGCTGGCAGTCGTGGATCCCACATGCCTCACAACCAGTAGCAGATTTCGCGTTGTTCACTCCTACCACGTGCTTATATGTGCTCAGACCATGAAGAAGTGACTCATGCTGACTCATTGCACCGCTTCGTGGAATGACCTTGAGATACAACCAGAACGATGAGCGCTCACCCCTGTGTGCATGATGCCCACGTGTGGAGCACAGACGCTCATCGCGATGCTGGATGAGGTTCGGGCCATCGTCACCAACGAGCTGCCGGCAGCCGCGCTTGATGCCACGGGCAGCGGCCCCGGGCGCACTCTTGAGGTGCTGGACAAGCTGGAGGTGCGTGCGTGGCGGCGTGTGAGCGCCACTAGCACATGCAAACTGCACGGCCCCACGGGAATCACACTGCATGGCCCCGCGGGTGCCTCTTGCTGTCACACGCTCATGAATGATCTGTCGGTGTGGATGCAGCTCATCCTGCCTCCGAATGATTGCCATCCTGAGGCCTGCGCTCAGCGGCCAAGCCTGCGCGTTGCACCTCCCGGGGGTTTCTGGGAGTAGCAGTGCGGCAGCAGGTGCACGGGTACCTCGCCATGTGCCGTCGTACTGCCTGGCATGTGCCCTCATGCGTGTGATTCATGCGTTGCCAACTTGCTCATGCGCTGGAGGTCCCTGCCCAGACGTCACCCCGTCGTCTGCGGGTGTGACACCCCCGCCACCCGCCGGCTCCCTCACCTGTTTTCTCCAGGAGACAGGCGGAAACGCGGTTGAGCTCCTGCGATCCTAACCCGCATCTCTGTCCTGGTCTCCTGGAGTTTGCTTGCAGCCTGAGCCTGCACAGCACCCGGCCTCCTGCTGTTCTTGCCCTCTGGGTCATTGGCAAATGATGCGTTATTGCTTGCAGGCGGCATTCAGCAAGATGCATACCGAGATGGAGAGCCACTTCAAGGAGGAGGAGGAGGTGAGGATGGTCGGGTGGTGATATAGCCTGTAGCCCAGCTGGGCACCACCAACGGTTGTGGTAGAAGTGGATGGTGTTGCTGCATGAAGAGTTTGGTGCATGGTGGTGTTGGTGGGCATGGCTGCGATTGGGGCCAGCTGTGCGCAATGCTGACGCGGTCGGTATCCTGCGGAATGCTTCAGCATATGAGTGCAAACCAGCTGACCTCTTTTCCCCACAAATCTGATCACTCCTGTCTGCCAGCCTTCGAATTTCATGCATGAATGCATGATGCTTCCATTGCTCGCCCCCGCTACGCATAATCCCAATGTACACGCGTCCGAAATCCACAGGCCATAGCAACCGTCAGCATCTGCGTGCCTTGCTGCTGTTGCACCACTGCAGATTGCGCTGCCACTGATGCGCAAGTACTTCACACACAAGGAGTTTGAGGCAGGACCCGTGAAGGAGCTGCGCAAGCACCTGACGCCTGCTGACATGGCCTACCTCATGCGTGATGTCCCGGTGCGTTCCCCCTGGGGCTCAGGGGGCCCAGGCAGGGGATCCCCGGGTCCAATGGACGGAAAATGCAAGACCCAATGCACTGCATGTGATGCTGCATGATTGTGCCTCGTGTCCGCCTGCACAGCCCATGCACCCGGCTTGCTGCTGCCTATCACATGCAGCATTGTGTGCCAATGCTGCATGTTATGGGTGTGCCCAGCATTGCGGCCATGCAACCCCCTTGAGGGGAGGATGCCATGTCCTGGCCTGTTCATCGGCATTGGCCGCTGCGCTCTTTGTGTGCGTTCCGTTGACCCACCCATGCATATGTGTCCAGCCTTGAGCGCTGCATCGAAAGTGGCATGCACCACGTTCGGCAGCATGCTCTGGCGATTTATGGCATGGCGGTGTCGTGGAGGTGGTATGAGGCAAGGCACGGATGCGAGCCCAGCCTTGTCCCTGCAGAATTGCGTTATGCATCGTACGTTTGAAGCCGTTTAGCCGCAGCCCGCACTCTGGAATCAGAACCGAGCACATGCTCGAGCTGTCACCCCAAGCGACGCAAGGAACCAGCCCGCACAGTAACACGGCCAGCCTTGCAATGCCGTGCAAATTAGCGCTGAAGGTGGAGTGTCATGCATGCGCTCCTGTGTTTCTGCAGAAGCCTGAGGACCAGACGCGTGTGATGACCATCCTAGGCGTGCCGGGGCCCATCCAGGCGCTCGTCATGCGCCCCGCCATCCGCAAGGACCAGGCGCAGCGCGTGAGGCTGGTGAAAGAGCTGCAGGCGGGGGAGAGGCTGCCTGCAGCGGAGCCTGCCTGCCAGTGCGCCATCATGTGAATGCCAGCCGGCCACTTCCACCGAACCAAAGCTGCTGCAGCAGCACCAAACTTCCCGCTTTGTGTGAGCGTGCTTGCCCATCTATGATTAACCAGCCCAGGTGTGAGGCAATGCACAGCATGAGCGGATTGCTCATCACACGGTAGACTTATGAACTGTATGCGCAAACAGCACACCAGGTGCTCGCCCAAGCCAGCAGGGTCCACACACCCGGCTCAGCGAGTGCATGCGTGAACCACAACCACAAACTCCCATTACATTTATTGCAAAGGCACATCCCCAAAGTTTTGTCATTCATTGTTATCGTGACCTCGCGAGCAGGGCCAGGCGGCCACGCCGCTGCGCATGGCAAGTCCCGTTCGTGGTTTACACCCTGGACCATGCATCGGGGGGGAGCATTCATTGGGCGTCTGCACACATGACAGCAACCTTCCCACATGCTGGCGTTTGCCAAGTTATCCTGCCTTAGGCCGCATCGGCAGTGCTAGATCATGTGCTCCCCAAGGGCAGCCGTACATAACTTCCTGACTTTCTGGAATCTTTCTGGGCCAGCTCGCCTGCATGATTGGCATTCGCTCCACATCATGCAGAAGGCTGGCTGGCGCCAGCCGGCAGAGGCCATCGCGATAACATTTCGCGTCAATATTCCTGAGTGTTTTATGTTATCGTGTTACTTGTCTTCTGCTGGCGTCAAAATGATTGCATCAAGTGCTTGTGTGATGCGCCCGTGACTCAGCCCAATACCGTCCGTGAAATCACCGTTGCAAGCCTCGTGTGCTTGGCGGTATGCAAGCGCCGTCAGCTGGTGCACTTCAAAACAAATGCTGCACAAAGTGTAAAAGCTGCTATGCCTGTCTTACAGGTGTCAACAACTTGAAACACCACGCTCACTCTGGCTGCCCCCGGTCGTGAGCAGACCGAGCGATCACTGGAACACACAGTGCGCTGGTGAAGCCGAAGGTGTGATGCTGTTGCGGTGCATGAGCGCTGCACCGTACGTGCTCAGCCGGGCAGCCCCTGCCATGCACCCAGCATGCACCCCAAGTGCATTGCCCAGTTGTGCACTCTCCTGCATACTCCGGTGCATTGTGCGCAACCCTCACACCCACGCGCTTCATCCGTACGCATGTGGCGAGCGCACGCACTGCGAGCATGGTGGGGGGCAGGGGGGACAGGGGGCAGGCGCACTCGTACGACTCCTTCCTGCAAGCGCTACCTGGTATGAGGGCTTGCTAGGAGTGAGACACACCAGACATGCCCCCTGACAATGCAGCAATACCGCCAGACGATGGCAGCGTGATAGCGCCTGTGTTTCCCCACCCTGGCTGTGCGCCGCTTGCCCTCGCTCGCCCTGGCCCTACACACCACAGACTGAGTACGCCTGTCCTTGAGTTGATACCAGGTCCAGCCTTAAATCAGCAGCAATGAATTGCAGGCCATCTCGGGCGTGTGCAAAACCCCTGACGGTCTTGGATGTGGGAGACGCTTGAGCAGATTGTGTCCTCGCGCCCGGGCGACACGTGTACGCTGAATGCATGGCGTGCTTTGTGGGTGCAGGTGGCTGCCTCCTGTGTGGGATCCATATTCACAAAAAACGGAGTATGCGGCCTTATCATGTATAGCTGCTGTTCTGGAGAAGTAAGCTCAAGGGTTGCGGCCTGGTACACGAAGCTGCACCGAATGACGCACTGAAATGACACCAGGCGGGCGGAACCAAGACCAACCCGAGGGACACTATTGCCAGCAAGCAAGGTGAATTCTATAGTTATGGCGTGTGTGACGTTGCTGCATTTGTTGCATGTATTTGGTGTCAGTGTTCGGGTCTGAACCAACGATACCTTGACCCCCGACAGGTCCTAGTCCTTCAACACACCATTTGAAACCAAAGCCAAAGCATACGCCCGGCATACGCAAAGCCGTTGTGGCAGGACCCCGCACCACAGAGTATCAAGTCGTTTATATGTCGACTGTTTCAGCCATATCGCCTGTAAGTTAATCTTTTGCAGTCGCTGCCTTCAATCACTTGGGGTTTGGTCACCCTTCAAAAAGCAAGAAGCGGTTAGAATATATTGCGCTCTCATACGCAAGCACCATGGGTCAAAACATTGTGCCTTGATTTTGAAGTCTGGCCTGACCTGTGCAGTCCGAAGCGCAAAGCATCGTGGTCGGTGATGATGCGTTCGTTGCAACTTGCGTTCGTTGCACGTGTCACAGGAGGAGCTCCCTAGCTTGTTGGCAGCAAACAAGAACTGGCCTTATCCTGCAGATAAAGATGGTGGGTGTGCAAGGCTGTCATGTTCTTGTTCTTAGACACTGTCCTGTACCTGCGCGACGCACACTCATCGCGGGACGTCGTTTGTTTCCCAACCAACAACTCTCGACTACCGACTATGACACACACACACTACTACGTGTGATTGCTGCGTGCAGGCTGGGTCCTCATCCATAATGGTAAGATCCCTGCTTTACACAAACAAGGGCGTGGATTTGTGAACGTCCACCCAGCTCTGTCTGACCGCCTGCGATGACATGCACTGTCTCAACTGCAGCCATCCGCTGGGACATGTCAAACTTCGCTCGGGCAATTGCTCTCACGAGACAAAGGGTGAGTGCCCACAGCAGTAGTATCAGACCCTGCTCTATGATTTTGCTGCAACTGGCCCTGCTGCTGGACCAGCTGCTGCTACGGTTGTGCACTGCTTTGGCCTTGCAACACCCTGTCGCTTGCACTGCGCAACGTGGTGATGTGATGGGTTCAGGTGGAGGGCGGCAAGGACCTGCAGCAGTGGCAGGTGTCCAACTTCATCACCTTCTACGAGTGGTTCTACAAGGTGGTGCATGACCACCACGACCACGAGGAAGGCAAGCAAGCGATGCATGGGCGCAGAAGCTGCAGGCTGCTGACTTCAGGCCTGCAGGAATCGGCTGCGGGCCAGCTGGTGATGCACATGCGAAAGCAGATGCAGCCGATCACTGCATGACAGCAGCGGTACATGCAGAGCCTGGCATCTACCACTGAGGCCTGTGTCCAAATCAGCTGTGTCCAACCCACTGGTGGCAAACCCGGATCGATGCTGGCCGCCAGGCTCACCAGAGGCATCCAGAGGGATGATGTTGCACTGGTTTCGGCGCCATGGGAATGTGCCCAAACCCAGGCGAGCGAGGCTGAGCATGTGGTGGCTTCCTAACCACCGCAACCCCTTCACTTGTTCTGACCCGCTGCCGCAGAGATTTTCTTTCCCTACTTCGCAAAGCGCTTCGTGCTGCCGCCAAAGCTGACGGCTGACCACAAGGTATGCGTTATCTAATCCGCAATCATCGAGCAGTGGATTGATGTGTGGAATGTCCGAGGCCACTGATGCAGGTTACTCAGCAGCGGGGCGGGAGCCGGCAAATGCGCTGTGATCAACAACATGCACGCCGCTCTGCGCTTGCAATCGTGTGTGAACATGCGGCCCTATATATTCATATGCCTTGTGGCACTGTTTGTTTTGTGCAACTTCATGGGCGTTGGCTTACATACTGGCATGCACGCGTGCGGGCTGTACAAAATGCAGACGCTGATGGCGATGCTGGATGAGGTGCATGGCCTCATCAACAAGGACCTGCAGGACGCTGTGCATTACTCCGCCACTGCCGGCAGCACGCCCGGCCGCCCTCTTGAGGTCCTCAAAAAGCTGGAGGTAGGTACGAGGGGCAAACGTGTAGGGCAGGGAATCGAACCAGACATGCATGGCTGGCCAACTGTAACAGCACTATGCAACAAAACTGTGTGCATGCCTTGTTACAGCCATCCATATGCTGATCCATATGTGTTGCCACACAAACGCCCATGCTTGCAGGCGTCATTCGGCAAGATGCAAACGGAGATGGAGGCTCATTTCGACGAGGAACAGGACGTGAGTGAAGCGTGCGTCGCAACATTTTGATCTCTGCTGACAGTGGCATCTGTACAGCCCGATTGTCAGCCCATGCAGCACTGTACAAGGCACGTGTCGCTGCTGCTGCTCAGTGTTTCCTGCCACATTGCTGCTTTGGCCTGCCGTTGATGAACAGCGCACTGTGCCTGGCTGTGTGGGAACCACCCCGCTGCATCTTCCCAATGACGCCTGCAGGTCGGTCTGCCGCTGGTGCGCAAGTACTTCACGCACAAGGAGATTGACTCTGGGCCCGAGAAGGAGCTGCGCAAGCACCTGACGCCTGCTGACATGGCCTACCTCATGCGGAACATTCCGGTAAGGAGCCGTCGTTGACGCCATGATCTGATAAGGTGTTGGTTGGATAGCGCACATGGCATGTGGGCAAGGTGGATGCCTGCATTGCGCCTGCCACCAGTCCAGCCCATGCAGCCCAGCCTGCACAACTGGCCACCTGCATGGCAGCAGTGGGTTGGTTCGCACCGGCAATCGTGCGGGATTGACGTCGTGGCTCCATGAGTACCGTATGCGCGCCAGTCACACGCATGCCCCCGTGGGACGACTGGGCAGCATCCTGTACGGGTGTGGGCCTGCTGTATGTCTGCTCGCGCTAATTGGCCTGAGCCTGCTTCAACAGCTGATGCGGCAGTGAACAGCATCACAAATTTCCACCCACGCATACACGGCACATCCTCGCATGCGTTTCCCACCCTGGATCTACGCGCGCAGGATCAGGATGCTCAGGGTAAGGCCATGACGCTGCTGGGCGTGCCGGGCTTCATCCAGTGGCTGGTCATGCGCCCCGCCATCCGCAAGGACCAGGCGCAGCGCGTGAGGCTGGTGAAGGAGCTGCAGGCCGGGGAGAGGCTGGCGGACGACAGGCGAGGCTTCTGTGCCATCATGTGATTCGGCGGCCGGAACGTCATGTACCTTACTGTGAGGTTTATTGCTGAGTGGCGGGTCGAACGATTTGCAGATGCACATCAGCCCTCACGGTTGGATGTATGACACAGCCAATTCATCATACAGCATTTGAGTGTTACTTCATCAAGTGAGCCTGGAGCCTGCGCATGTTTTTGGCATTGCCAGGGCGTGCGCGTGCAAGGTGGTTGAGCATGGCGGTAGCGGCAGTACGGCAGTAAGCGGAGCGGTGTAGGGCCCAATGGCAAGTGAAACAGAGAGTGTGATGGTGCCTAAGCATGCGAGAGCGGTTAGCCACTGAATGCTGGCTTGTGGCAGCCTGACAATTGCTGCTCTGGAGCCAATCATGGATGCCAGGAGCACACGGGCCTTGCCTGAAGCATGAGCATACCATGGCATGGCATGTGACGCGACATGTGTCAGGGCCACATGCCACGGTCAACGCATGCAAGCGGTAGCTGCATCTGCAGGCTGCGACACCCGTTATTTTTATCCAGATTGTTTTCATCCATGTGCTTAATCTGAAACATGTACCGGTTTGTAAACGCAAGAGGTGTCCGCCTGTGTTGCATCGGGCATGTGGGCTGCGATGCGAACTGCGATGCGGGCTGCGATGCGGGCTGGCGCGCACCAAGCCTTGGCTGTCATGCGACGTCAGGCGGGCTTCTCCCAGTGTGTGGAATCTGTACGGTGTGCACCGTGCGGACCTATGGTACAGTGCTACCATTAGGCTTGCTGCATGCCCGTGTCACCGTGTGTGCTCCGCTATAGCCCGGTATGCCGCCCTAGCGGGTTCATGGGCACGTACGCATATAGGGCCGCCAGGGCCTGAGGCAACAAGGCCAGAGTATGGAGGCGTGCCCCTATCATTTTGGCTGGCTGATGTGGCATGTGCACAGGTGAGACAGTGGTGGGTGTCGCACTTGCACTTCATGGGCAGATGACCAACACAGGGTCAGCACGACCGCATGGTGCCCTCTGGCAGCCTCCGCTGCTTGCACTGCAGCATTCATGGCATTCCTGCTGTCCCGTGTTGGTCATCTATGTCTGACCCCACTCTCCCTCCTGGAGTCCATGCATGCCTAGTACTGCAGGTACGTCCTGCACACAGGCAGGCTTGTCCTTCCATATCCACTGCCCTCGTGCAGTGCTGTTGCGGTGCATGAGCGCTGCACCGTGCTGAGCCAGGCAGCCCGTGCCATGCACCCAGCGTGCACCCCAAGTGCATTGCCCAGCTGTGCACTCTCCTGCATACTCCGGTGCGTTGTGCGCAACCCTCACACCCACGCGCTTCATCCGTGCACATGTGGCGAGTGTACACTCGCTGCGAGTGATTTGCGGGGCAAGCAAGCACATTGCAGGCGCACGACACGTTCTCCCTGCACGCACTTACTGAGGGCTTGCTAAGGGTGAATCCCACAAACCGCGGCCCCCCGATGCATCAATACAGCCAGACGATGGCAGCATGAGAGCGTCTGCACGTTTGCCTCAGTTTCTTCGCCCAGGCTGCGCGCCGCTGCCCTCACCCTGCACACCACCGGGGACGGCCGGGTGCACCCCGGCCCCGTGATAGTTGGGACCGGGTGCAGCCACCGCTCAGCAACCATATCAGGTGTGTGATCAACTTCTGATAGCCTCTGACATGCTCCGCACTTGAGCAGTTGTCCTTGCGCATGGACGATGCTGGTGCGTTTGCTTGCGTGCATGTGGTGCAGACGCCTGTGCGGGACTCATCACTGCAAACAAAGGAGGTGAAGTCTTTGATTGTACACAAAATGCTTGATCTGGAGAAGTTAGCTCAGGGGTTGTGGCCTTGTACATGACGCTCCATCGAATGACGCACTGAAATGACACTGACAGCTTCAAAGCGGGCAGACCGAGACCAAAGGTTAGGTACTCACACTATTTGGCAGCAGGCGAACTGAAGCTCCATTGTGATATGCCATGTGCACTGTTGCTGCAACGTTGTGTATGGTGCCCGTATTTGGAGCCAACCATTCCAGGTGAACCAACGATTCCAGCTGAAATCCAGTGGTACACACGTACTTGCAAAACAGCCCAATATAGCGAGCGAGTTGAGGTCAGCAATCGAAACCCGTCATCAAGAACGCACAGCATTCAGGACTCTCTCCGCCGCCTCCAAGGCTGCCCCTCATATTACACCCGCGCGGGTTTGTTTGGGTCCCAGTCCTTCAACTGCACACCGAAACTCACACTACTACGCGCGAGGCCTCTTGTCGCAGCAGGACCCCCGCAAGAGCGGTCAACTCGTTGCAATGTCGACGGTTCCAGCCATATCGCCGGTAAGCGAGCGTTTGTAAGCTGCTGTGCCGTCAATCGTTCACCACAGGAAATGGGTAGAAAACTCCACCAGGCAGTGACAGTGGGTGTCAGGCTCTTGTGAACGCTGAGACAACGTTCAACGTTGGACACAGCTGGCCTGTTGACCTGTCTAGAAAGTAAAGCATAATGTCGGCCGATGTGACTGTTGCACAGGAGGAGCGCCCTGGCTTGTTGGCACCAAACAAGGACTGGCCTTTTCCTGCAGACAAAGATGGTGGGTATACTTGCTGATGCACCTGTTCAATACCCAGACGCTGCCCTGCATCTGCGCAACCACACTGGAACCCCGCTGGAACCTGTGGCTTTTCCAACTGACAACTGCCTGCGTGTGGTTGCTACATGCAGGCTGGATCCTAATCCATAACGGTAAGACCCCTGTCCAAGTGCTTCTGACCCGGCACACTGGCATTGATTTGCGGACCTCACCCAGCCCTCTGACTTTCCGGTAACGTGCACTGTCTCTCTCGCCTGCAGCCATCCGCTGGGACATGACAAACTTTGCTCAGGCTATCGCACTCACGAGAGCAAAGGTGAGCAACCCACAGTAAGGCCTGTGCTGACACCAGACTTGCTGCTGCTATAGTCGTGCACTGCTTTGGCCCAGCACTGATGAGGAGCAAACTCGCTTTCGCTGCGCAACGTGGTGTTGTGATGGTTTCAGGTGGAGGGCGGCAAGGAGCTGCAGCAGTGGCAGGTGTCCAACTTCATCGCCTTCTACGAGTGGTTCTACAAGCTGGTGCACGAGCACCACGACCACGAGGAAGGCAAGCGATGGGCGGAGCTGCGTGCTGGCTCCGCAATCGGCAACAGTAGTGCCGGCTGTTGACGCACGCGCGATGGCAACTGCAGCCAATTCATGCATGACAGAAACAGCAAACGAATGCAGAACGACCTGGCCGACACCTGTGATTAAACCACTGGTGCCAAACCCGGATTGATGCTGGCCGCCCAGCTCGCCAGAGGCGTCCTTTGGGGGATGATGTTGCACTGGTTTCAGCGCCATGGGAATGAGCCCAACGCATGCGAGGCTACAGCATGTGGCAGTGCAGTGCATACAGGGCTGGCTTCTAACCACTGCAAGCCCTTCACTTGTCCTGACACGCTGCTGCAGAGATTTTCTTCCCCTACATCGCAAAGCGTGTCGTGCTGCCGCCAAAGCTGACCGCTGACCACAAGGTGAGCACCAGTGCCGCATAACTCGGTATAAGCAATCACCATTTGTATGCGCATGCCCGAGGCCACTGATGCATCAGGTTACTCAGCAGCGGCAGGAGCTGCGGCTGATGCGCCATGATCCACACAAAGCATGCCGATTGTGCACGAACACGTACCCTACGTGCCATGTGCCACTGTTCGTGTGACATGATGGGCGTTGGCTTACACACAGACATGCACGCGTGTGGGCTGTGCACACTGCAGACGCTGATTGCGATGCTGGATGAGGTGCGTGGCCTCATCAGCAAGGACCTGCAGGACGCTGTGCATTACTCCGCCACTGCCGGCAGCATGCCCGGCCGCACGCTGGAGGTGCTCAAGAGGCTGGAGGTAGGTACGAGGGGCGGGGGTGCCTGCAACGAGGGGCGGGTAGCACACGCAGCGGTGGGTGGGGAATCCAGCCAAGCATTGCATGGCTGGGGGGCAGTGGGATGTAGTGGTGCGCGGAAACGTGCAGTGCGTGATGTGGCTGTTGCACAACGGACCAGGCAGTGCTAGCGGTCAGTGTCGTTGTTGCCGCGTCATGATTTGCATCGGTGGCAGGAAAATTTTATCCAGGTGTGCAGCAGCAGCTTAGCGCTGTTGGCATTCGCAGCTGTGCATGTGCGGTTTCCCCAGGGGTGCCCGCACTCACAGTATTTCTCTCGTACGTGATTGCCTGGTGCACCGCATTGTGCATGCTGTGGTGTGCTGCCCTCATGCACCAATTACGGCCCTGTTTGAGCCCATCCATAAGTGTTGTCATACAAATGCACATGCTTGCAGGCGTCGTTCAGGAAGCTGCAAACAGAGATGCAGGCTCACTTCGATGAGGAAGAGGACGTGAGTGAAGCGTGTATTGCAAGCTTTCGCTCTGTTGGTGTGATGCGTACACCCCGATTGCCAGCCCATGCAGCACTGCATATGGCGCATGTTGCTGGTCTGATCCACAGCAGGGAGGCACCTGTCAAGTGCTTCCCACCCCTGTGTATATATGATCCTTGCACCTTGGCTTTCCATCCGAACAGCACTGGATATGGTGTGGGTCGCCGCCACTACCGTATTCAGTGGTTTCTGCTGCAATCCCTGATCACACCTTATGTCAAGGGGCAGTTGATGAAGAGGCTTGCTGTGTCCGGCTGTGTGGTGACCCACCGATTGCAGGTCGGTGTGCCGCTGGTGCGCAAGTACTTCACACACAAGGAGTTTGAGGCAGGACCCGTGAAGGAGCTGCGCAAGCACCTGACGCCTGCTGACATGGCCTACCTCATGCGGAACATTCCGGTAAGGAGCCATTGGCAGCATGCTCTGCAAAGGCGTTGTGTGGGTTTGGCAAATGGCTTGCGGGGGGAAGGGCGGCGATGCCTGCATTGTGCCTGCCAACAGCCCGTTCACACATGGTCAGACGCTCTGCAACAACAGGCGCTTGAACTAGCCCGGGCAATATCCCTGTTCATGCTCCCACCCTGGATCCATGCGTGCAGAAGCATGATGATCAGGGCGAGACAATGACCATCCTAGGCGTACCCGGCTTCATCCAGTGGCTGGTCATGCGCCCCGCCATCCGTAAGGACCAGGCGCAGCGCGTGAGGCTGGTGAAAGAGCTGCAGGCGGGGGAGAGGATGGAGGTTGAGAGGCGGGGCTTCTGCGCCATCATGTGATTCGGCAGTTGGGCACGCTTACATGTTAGTGGTGTTAGTTGGATGGTGTGTGGTTGGGGTCTTATTGGCACACCAGCTGCCTTATAGATGCGTAGAATGCCCGGTCGGACCTTGAAACAACTGGAAACCGGTCAAGGCGCCTCAATCAATGCCCATGGTTTGATGCTTGCTTTGGAGTTGCCAGGGCACGCACACGCAAGGTGGCATGTAGCCACTGCATGGTGGTCCCAGGTGGTTCGACAAACCAAGGGCATGCGTTGCTGCTCACGAGCCGATAACGGATGCCAGGATGATTCTTAATCATGAGCATACCATGACATGTGACGCGACATGTGTCAGGGCTACGTACCGTGGTCAACGCATGCATGCAGCAGCTGCACCTGCGGGCTGTGGCGCAGTTACTTAGTCTGTGAAACACGTATCTCTTAGTCATGAATAGGCGCCGCACTTCCGATCACCAGGATGCTGTTTGTTCCACCCCGCTTCTGCGATTGCCTGCGCGTGCATTATTTCCTGCGTGCCTTTGTGTGCCATAGCTCGTAGGTTTTTACGCGTGGCGGTTGCGCATCGTTGGTGTGCTGGAGGTGGCTCAAGGGTTCCCGTTGTTCTGCCAATGTCCGCCAAAGCGCCCCTCACCAACAGTGCAGGGCCGTATAGGCCAGCAGCAGACCAGAGCAGCATGTCCAACCTGCATGCATGACCTGCATGCGCCTTGTAGTTTATAAACGCAAGAGGTGTCCGTCTGTGTTGCATCGGGCGTGCGGGCTGCCATGGCTCAGGCCAGCCTTGGCTGTCATGGAGAGTGGAGTTAGGCGGGCTGTGGCCATCTAGTGTGCACCGTTCAGACCTATGCTACCATTAGGCTTGCTGCATGCCCGTGTGTGCTCTGCTATAGCCCTGTACGCTGCCCTAGTGGGTGCATGGGGGCGTATGCATACAGGAATGACGGGGCCTGAGGCAACAAGGCCAGAGTGTGGAGACGTGCATTCCAGTTTGGCTGGCTGATGTGGCATTTGCACAAGCGAGGCAATGGAGGTGGGTGCCGCACCTTCACCTTGTAGGCAGCTGCCTGCTGTGTCAAAGGAATGGATTGATGCACAGGGAGCATGGCGCATACAGCATCAGCACGGGCTGTCAGCTGTGAAGGCCGGCGAGATCACAGGCACGTGTGTGGACACGCACGCCAGAACACACAGCTGCCGATGAATATCATAGGATGTGCCGCACCTGCGAAGAAGTGCCGTGTGGGTGGCCTGTGGGGGAGGGCAGTGGATATGGAAGGACAACCCTGCCTGTGTGTGGGACGTGCCTGCAGTACTAGGCATGCATGGACTCCAGGAGGGAGAGTGCGTGAAGACACATACGACAAACACGTGACAGCATGCATGCCATGAATGCTGCGATGTGAGCGGCGGAAGCTGCCAAAGGGCGCCATGCAGTGGCGCCGATCTGTGAGCGATTCCACTCCGCAGTTGTGATCTGATCTGTGTGCATGTGTGCATTGGTAGCAGGGACACGCGTTCGGGGCGTATGCCGTACGCCCTGCATCCTATATGCCTGTGCTATACACCCCGACGGCTACGGACACCCTTCCTGCCCTAGCACCAATGCTGAGCGCAGGCGCTGTCCCCGTTTAGAAAGGAAGCACACCCTGACCTGTGCGAACCTGCCCTCAAGCTGCTAGCTGCACGGTAGCACCCCTCCATGCACTATCCACCAGGGGGCCTATACTGGTCCTGGCCTATAACTGCCTGCTGGAGGGTAGCTGGACCCGTGTTCGGCCTATACTAGCCACCGCAGCGTGCAACACCTAGCCTGGCTGGCATTGCCATGTGCGGTCCTAGCCAGCCTTCACTGGCCATAGGGTAAGCGGGTGTGTCTGCGTATGCATTCGTGAGAGACAAACAGACAGTTCACACACACACACACACACTGCACGCACGCGTGCGCACACTGCATCGCCCCACAGGCTTAACAACAACTGCTAGTTGTACATCAACCACCCTCACAGGCCATCATCGGCCATACAGCGGTTCGGGAAGCGGCTTTGCACAGCACGTGAAGGTGGATGGTGCAGCGGTGTCAGGTGGTCCCGTGTTGCCCGCTTTGTTGTGGTAATGCAGTGCCACTTCCCAGACATCAAGGTCGGGTGGGTGGTTGGGCAACATGAGCACCGCCAGGTCAGTAAACAGCAACGCAGAGCAAGCGTGCGCACGCGTGAGACTGCGCTTGCGTGTGTAGGTGCGCACGCTCGCGTTTTAGTCTTGCTAGTCTTGCTATTCCTGGGGCGCCATGAAGTAAAGTAGGTCTGACGCTAGCAGTCGGGCTGGTGGCATGCATGTTTGCACTTTGTTTTGCAGTTGTGCGCGTGTCTGTGCATTTGCATGGTAGTGTGCTTGCATGAGGGTAAGGCATTCCATTTCCTGCCGGTAAAAGCAACGCATACATGACCAAGCACTGTCCTACCGGCATTGCAATTGTATCGCCGAGCTAAAAGTCCATCCCTTCATTGCGCACTGCAATACAGCCTCCAGTACTGACAGCCCACCAGCCTGCTGGTATGCTGGTCTTCAACGGCATGGGTCGGCTACTCGGCTGAGGTCGAGTACGAGTCGAGTTGGGTTTCGCGGTCAACGAAGCCGCACCTCCTGGCCGCTAAGGCTGCTGCGGCTGCTGCTCCTGCTCTCTGCTGGTTACCCTGTTCGTGCAGCCCAGGTACAGCTGTATTCGGCAGTGCGCCCATGGCTATGCAAACTGACAAGCGCCGGTAAGCGCCAGGCTGCGTGCATGTGGTATGGACTCCACAGCACCAACCATACGAGTTTAAGCCACAGCACCTTCCTCCTTAGGGATTAAGCCAGCTGCTTTGAAGTCTTTAAAAAAACGCTTGCCCAAGCGCTTCAGGGCGAGCACGCGCCGCTGCGTGGTGCGTATCTTGCCAAGCGCCTCCAATATACCCTCCACGTCCTGGCGGGCAGTTTCTTCATCTACCGGTGACTCAGGGTTCTGCAAGGGCAAGGGCACAGTTCACACTAGGCTGGGGCGTTTGGAGGCCAGCAGGCGCAGCAGTGTGTGCGCTGACACTGGGAAACAGTGGCGACAGCACCGTGCAGTACTGTCATTAAACGGCATTTATTCACCTCGTCGTCTGGGGACGGTTGCTGCGCCTCCTTGGCAGCCTTGCGAGCACGATAGGTCCGCTGGTATTGACGTTGGCGCGCTCGCGCTGCCAAAACAGCGGGTTCCTCGCCAGTCCCGGGTCCGGCAGCTGGTGTCTGCGCCTCTTGCTTCTTCTTTTGTCGATACAACGCCTGTCTGCGCCTAGAGTCTGCCTTCCTAGCCTCCGCCTTGAGTGCCTTGCTGGCACTGCTCCGGCTGTGGTTGAAGGCTCACGCTGCCCCTTAGGTGGTGGTGCTGGCATGCTATCTCATAAACGCCAAGATTAACAGAGGAAGATGAGAGCCATGAACAGGTGTGAGTGGCACACGGAGACGAACACACATGTTGATATGTAGCACTCTCTGCAGGCGTTTTGAATATTTGATGTATTGGGAACCACAATACCAAAAGACAGAGCGCCTGCATGACTTAACAACCCCTCTAGCGTACAAGCGCACTGTCAGCTAGCCAGTTTGCCCTTACCTGACAAACTGGTCCGAGCAGTGTTTCAAACGGTCAGGTTCCGGAACGGTTTCGGTGCTATGGACTGTGCATGGCATCGTTGGCTGTGAGGTGTGCCTCAGCAGATATCGCTGTGGTAATCCCAAGCCTTTTTCAAAACTCAGCAAGCGCTATTTTGCAGTGATGCTCACAGACAAATCCCAGTAAAAAAATGCCGCCCCTTTTCCCGCGCAGGATGGAACGCAGCGTGTACCAACGGCTGCCTATGTCACACCTAGCCTGAACCCTCCGTAGTACGCCCTTCATGGATGACTCCCGCCCCGCGACTGCTGTAGCGGAAGCACCTTGCATCGCGTAGTCGCCTGTGCACAGGCGTGCGTGCGTGCTGCTGGCTGCTGGCTGCTGGCACTAATCTGTGCTGCATGTGGCTGTCGCTCGCTGCGGACGCTTCCCCATACTGTAGCGCCTTTTGCAGCGCACGTGGGCGGCGAGGTTGAGGCGCAGAGCGACGCGGAGGCTCAGCTGAGGCTGCTGCTGGGCGTACAGGCAAGCAAGGCCGGCCAGCCTGGGCATGTATAGGTGCAGGGTCGAGAGTTTGCTTGAAACCATCTGATACATGGGCATCCATGTGGGCATGTGTTGCTAGCCCTAATCGGTATTACGGTTAGGCATACTACTCCTGTACAGTCTTTGGTGGCGTGTTTGCGTTCAGGAGCGACTGGGCGCGTCGGATTGCGAGCAGTTCACTGCCTGCATCGCAGCTGCTGCAGCTGGCGCTGTCAGATGCAGCCCGCCCGCCAGCGCAGCAGCAGCAGCAGCAGCAGCAGGTGCCTGCATGACCTGCAGGCAGCGCTGCTGGCACCTGCGCCTCGCCTGTACGGCCCGTTGCGATGCACAATGGCGCAGCACGACCAATCCTCGCCATCCGCGGCACGGGTTGCTGGCGGCTACACCGCAGCTTGCTAGTGGCAGGAACGCCCCAACTGTGCATCGCCATACACGCTGCGCAGCCGCTGCCGCCAGCAGCAGCAGCAGCCACAACAGCAGAACCCTTGCACGGCTGGTGCGCATGGAGACGCGGACGCCGAAATGTCAACGGCACCACCCTCTACTTCATCCAGGCAAGCGCAGCGCGCTCACGAGGTGCAAGGCCATGATGATGCGACAAAGGGCCGTGACCGAGCTGGCGATGGCGCGGCCGCTGCTCGCCGCTCGGACGCAGCCATTGGTGCGGTAAAAGTGCACTGGCGGCGGCGAGCAACCCATGCTGCGCAACGTACACGCAAGCAAGAGGCTTCTGGCGCGACAGTATGCGGCCTTTGCGGGCGATTGGCCAGGTATCGCCGCCCAGCAGGGCAGGTGTGTGAGTATGCGGATGCGCTGAGCCATTCCATACCCCCTCGCCGTTCCACCACACGCGCTTGTCTTACCAAGCACATTTTTTGTGTGCTCCTTATCGATTGCTGCCCATATCGCAGCTGGTGACCCCCAAAGCCGCCTGCTCACATCTTCACTGCGTGTTGCTGGTGTCCTTTGCCTCACCGTGGTGCTCATCGATGCAGGTCGACGCTGGTGTCCTGCGCGGCCCGGCTCAAGGCAGGCACCGCACCCACACACCACCGGCAAGCACACACCCACGCACACACACACGCACCTCCCGCCACACCGCCCGCACACCTTTTCGTGAGCACGTAAATGCCGTCATGGAGTGTCGCGCGCTACACACACTACGCGCATTCATTCGACACCATGGCATGCTACTGGCGTCATGGGGCCTGTGCAGTAACGAGGGCAGGCAGGGCAGGGACGGCACCCATTATGAGCTGCTTGCTAGCACAGCTCCCGTTTCCGGGAATGCCAGGATAGCATGCTTGCATGAGCTGGGTGCATGGCGGGCGACCGTGTCGAGTGTTCCCCACGCAAACCAGTCTGGATGTCACCACTGTGACGTGTTACTGCTGACAGGTAAGCGCTGGCGGGGACACGCTGGCAGGTCGCTGCATGGTGGATGCGCTGCAGCTGGCAATGATGGAGGCCGCACCCACGCACGTCGCCGCAGCTGCCATGGCTGCCGCCGCCACTGCTGGCACAGGCGGCCCTGGTGTGTACCGCTTTCCTGCCTGACGTACCGCCACTGCCGCACCGCCGCTGGTCGTGGTGACACTGGCCTCAGCTTTCATCCTGTCAGCGGTGGCACTCCTCTTGCATCCGTTGGACACTCGTCTATGGCATTCTAATCATTGCCGCATTGCCCCTGCCAAACTGCATGCGTGTTGCGCCAGCTGCGGCCTGAAGAGCCGGTTTCTCGGCATCCCGATGTGTCCACCTCGGGTGGATGGCGATACCATCTGTAACCTGCCTAACCCACTGCTGGCTGTGATTTCATGCCTCAAGCATGCCTCAAGCATGCCTCAATGCGTCATCCGCTGATCCGCATGTGGGTGCATGCCCACAACCCAACAGGAGCAGCAAACGGCCTTGCAACAACGCTTGCAGCGAGGTTTAAATGTAACTGCTCTTGGCTGTGTGTGTGTGCAGTGCATGGCATGCAAGGTGGTGTGTAGCAGCAGGCAGTGTTGCGTCACGCCCAGGTGCACACCGGCAGCAGGCAGGCAGGTACGCAGGGGACTGAAAAGATATGGTCCATTGGACATACATGTCTGCATGCATGCAGCAGCGTGCTCTGCAGGTTGCATGTGTCGTCAGACAAATAGGCAGGCAGGCACATTCACCAAGATAGCATGGCATTAATGCTAAATGTAACAGTAAGGTGACATACTGCTCGGAACGCTGAACACACCGCAACACCAGCAGGCGCTTCCCTAACACGAGTCAAACTCTTGCATGGGCTGAACACCGTGCATAAAGAGGATTAGGCCGTGTGACTGGGGGTTTAGGGCAGGGTTTAAGGGGCCTCAGCATATAGGGTGGCCTGCACACTCATGCTTGTCAGCTTGTAAACTCAGGGGTGCAGGGGAGCAGGGGCGATGCGAACACGATGCATGTGTGGAGGGCTGCCCAGCAGCATAGCGGGCGCCAACAGCAGTGCCCAACAGGGTGCACAGGCATGTGACGCTCCTTTTACGCTATGGCTGCCCACAGCTGAGGGTGATGAGCGTGTTGCGCCCAGCCCACCTGCTGTGTGCCGCTCGCCCTGGTGTGTGTGATGTGTTACTTCACATTGGTTACAGTATATGAGCTGATCAGCACAAAGCTCAGGCTGCTCCATAGTAGGAACACAAAAGTCTGGAGCAGTAATGCCCAAGGCAAGTGCAGTGCCGCAAGCGCGGGCTGCTACTGATGCATGCGAAGCGCTGCAGTGGCGCTGCACTTGCAGGCAACGCTGCTGTTGCGCCCTACGTGTCCGCAGATTAGGGGGAGAGCGTACCCGCAGCGGCTTCCGTCCCCGCTGTAGGTATGCTGCTCGCCACTTCGCCAGCCTCAGCGTCAGCAGTGCTTCAGTGCAGCAACGCAAGTGGGTGGCTATTGCTGGTGCAGCCGTAGCGATCATGCTCAGGCTACGCGGTGCGGCGCGTCTACCAGGGTTGCACCGCTCGATTCCCAGTTCTCATTCCTCTCAACCCATGCAGCTCCAAAAGGCTCCGAGACCGGTTCTGTTGTAATGCTTTGGCTGCTAATCTCAGTTCGAGGCCATACCTGAACTGTCCAGCTCACTCGCCATAAGCGGGTGTCAACGTGCTCAGGCCAAACGAGAGGGATCCCCACATGGGCTGAACTGGCCAACACGCGACCGAGCAGGACGTGTGCAACTGTCCCAACTAAGGTGAGGGAGACGGGCCAGCTGCATGTGAGATGCACACCGCCACACCATCGCCCTGTTCCTGCTTGGGCGGGAGACCAGAGGGGTATGCTAGCAAGACCTGACCTGCCAGACTGATCTTGCTGACACAAGTGGCTGCCATACGGACGCTGCAGGAATGGGCAAGGTAACCAGGGTGAGGCCAGAACGCACTCAACTTAAATCAAGAGAAGCAATAACTCTGTTATTGGCGCTCGAGAGCCTGAGAACTGGCTGCTGGCATGGCAGCCAGTTGCGGACAAGGGCAAACACTCGCAAGCGGTACGGACACAAAAGCTATGGTTTTGAACACATCCAAGCAGGCATACAGAAACTCTATAGAGCACACCACCCAACAGGCAAACAAAGGTCAACATGAGCGCAACATGCATCCAACGTGCATGCGCAAACTGAGCCTACGCAAGCACATGTGCCAAGAGAACAGCTGGGCACCCCCCTCCCCCCCTCCTGGGTTGGGGGTGGGCCTAACAAAAGAAGGAGGCTAAAACACAAGCGTGGTACGTAGCCATAACTGTCTGCAAACATAACCAAACAAGCAGCACAACCCTATGGTGCATGACATTGCATTCAGGCAAGCACAAGCAGGATTACCTAGCAGGCTGGCGCACGTGGACATGCAAGCAACAGTACAAGTTGTTGCAAGTCCTTGTCGTGGCCGGGTTCTGAGGCTGCTAGGGGGCACGCTTGCCTGTCCTACTCATGCCGACTTAGGCAGCCTTCGCTGTGCCGGCCAGCAAGGGGGCATCGCATGCCATGGGCAATAGCGCATGCACACATACATGGACTACAGCCATGTGCAAGCTAGCCTCAAACACAACCGTAGGCAAAGTGAAGTGACGCTTTCAATCATCAACTGGCATGCGGAGACAGCCACATAGCACAGTCAACTGCATCGCTGTTGCAGAACCGCTGCAGGCATATGACACATGACATACGCATACTGCATTCTCGCCCGCATCAGCGTCAAACGCATACTGCTTGCCACCATGTACACAGCGCCGCTTATGTACGCACATGCACAGGTGATGGCACATAAAGCTGAGTGACACAGGTTCAGGATAGACACTTATTATGTTGTAGCATGCTGCTGCACACAACTCCCATATAGGCATGACAAACGGGCACTACAAGTATGTACAGTGACAGTACAGTGTATGCCTGGCATTGTGTGCAGCAGGTTGGAGCACCTCAAAACATACAGGCTCCGAACGATTTGTACAAGCCAACCGCTTGTTGTATGCTGGGCAGGCAGGCGCGCATAAACAACCAGGATGACCGGTGACAACTCAAGTTCACAGCAGCTACTGGAAGGTCGCATGGTGTGACATCGCAGGACACATGTCCAGTATTTGCACCATCCATGGGCAGCATGCACAGTTGCTGGCTGCCTCGGCTTTCACTGCACTCCATAAACAGTCGGCCAGCGCGGCTGCATTAAATGTTGATCACGCGTGGCATGCGTGTGGGCTCCTGGAAATTGGTTTTGACGGCGCGCATGCCGGGCGAAGTCGGCCACCTCTCGAAGAACGCGGACACCCTGCAGCAGCACAAATGCACGATGCACAGTTGACGCGTTTCTCTTGGCTTCCATTGCCACCACGGATGTCTCGCAAGCAACCTTGGCAAAGACGGCAGACCACCTGAACACGTGCTGAACGTTTCGTGTCGTCATTTCGTTTCGAAGCAACCGCATCGTGGCATGAACCTACCGACGAATGAAGTTGGTGTGAGCCTCGCGCATCTTGGGTGCGTTCGCGCTCGTAAAGTACGGCACCCCATCGGCCCACAAGGGCTCGCCGCCCTTTATCCATTGCTGGCTGGGCACTGCGGATGATAAGGCAGGTGATGACAAACAGCACAGCAACGTTAGCAGCTTGTACTTTTGCGAAAAAGATTCAGGCTTTAGGGTTTCACCATGACAACACAAGGGCTGTCTGCTTGCTCGCCGACATCAGCGCTGGCGCCACACCAACATGGCAACTGTCTTATGAAGTGTGGCATAGTATGGCATGGGGTACTGGCCGTAGAATTAAATGGTGACATCAGGCAGATGAACAGGCAAACCCAGGTGCTCACCCAGGTTGGTTAGAGGCAGAAGGGTGGTTCCAATGAAGTTTGCAACAAAAGTGTACTGCCGCGCAGCTGCCCCGGTGGTAGGGATCCACTGCAGTTGGTCCTCAATTGTATACGTGCTCGAGGGGTCGGGCGCGGTTTGCTGGCCGAGCCGAGGTGGCAGCAACGCCACGTTCAGCATGCGGAACACATAGTCCTGTAAAATGCAGACATGTCGTAGCAGAGGCAACGTGTGAGTAATGTGAGCCTCTCCAACCGCTGTCAGAACCTCAAGGGAACTAGAGCGCCTTGATGAAAATGACCCATCCACCTCGCTCATACCTTCGATTCTGGTAGTTCAATGCGGTCTGCATGCAAAGCGCAACACAACAGTGCCCTGCAGCTATGCACAGCCCAATACAAAGCATCAGGCAACCCCCATTGCCTACCTGCAAATGCGCAGAGCTGTGGGCAAGGACGACGGTCACATAGTCCTCCAAGAATGCGGTGAGCTGAGCCCTGGTCTTGAGCTCGTTTGCCTGGTTGATGCGCCGCAGGTTGGATCCCAGCGGAGTAATGAGCGCCTTTGCAAAGGCCTGGATTTCAGGATCGTTAGCGATGGCAGCGTCGTTGGTGTAGGAGAGGCGAACCAGCTCGGTGACGTAGGGCCGCACAATGGTAGTGCGTAGCGCCACGTTCAACGCAATGCCGGGGATAGCGGACCATGACCCTTTCTCGCCGGAGCCACGGAAGCGCTCCTCGTGAAGGCCTGAAGCACGTAGCTGCTCGGGCACCGTGGAACCAAACCAAGAGGTATCCTTGGATGCAATGCCCTTGCCCGCATACATCTCAAACATTGCGAACAGGTCCGGCACACCCATGGAGGTGCCGGGGCCAGCGGCGTAACCACTCGTGAAGAGGCTCGAGTGGAACTCAGACACGTACGTCGGGTCGGCAAAGAAGTCGAGGATTTGGCGCACGGGGTGCGTGGAGTAGTACACGGAGGCGTTTGGCTGGATCGTGTTGTAGAGAGCGCTGATGAAGGTGGTGCGTCAGTTTGGTAGAGGGCACAAATCAGTGTGACAGCAATTAGTATGCAGGTTAGCATGCAGGTTAGTATGGTACATATCAAATGTCAGCTCAGCATGTCAGCACAGCAATGTCCAGCAAGCATCTATCCAGCAAGCACAATCAGTACGTGGTGATCGAGTTGAATGGAAAAGCGACCGATGCGCAACACGGGACGCACAAAACTGACTCACCAAGTGACGGCAGCCGATTGGATGTGCAGGTTGTAGACATGTGAAACCCAAATGGCGGTTACACCCACAGCCTGACGAAGCGCTGTGGCAGCCGCGATGTAAGCAGTCTCGGACTTCTTTGGGGTGTACACTAGAGCGGCTGACGGGTCCGAAGGCTGGTTGGACAGGCGAATAGCGACGGGCTCAAAATCAACGCCGTTAACACTCTCCACGGATTTGTCCTCCGCGACGGGGGTCTGACAAGTGGTTTCGTTGGCACCAAATGGGCAGACTCCCTTGGGCGAAACTATGCGGAACAGCGCGTGCGCGGCCACATTCCACCAAGGGTTTCCGGGTGACGGCGGCGGTGCTGTGGACACGAGGCCCTCCAAATACGTCAGGTCAACCTCTACCAGGTCCCCTGCCAAAGCTGCTGACTCAGCATCCATAGCATTCCATTCATCGTCCCCGTACAACACCTTAAGCTCGTTGATGCGTGTGCGAGACGTGACGTTCTTGAAAAATACGTTGGTGCCCCACGAAACCTGCAAACGGTGTTCAGAGAACGCATGGCATAACAGATGACATCAGCCCACGTCATAACATGATAGCTCACTCTGTTTGGGACAACATGCAACACAACACACACATACAGGGGCCAATCCGGGGGCACCCCTGGCTTATTAATGATTCCGAGTGCATGCGGGGTACTATGGCATGTGTGTGCTATCTGTCCTGCAGAACATCCCCTCACCCCCCTAGAGATGCCGCGTTGCACATGTGCATGCATGGTTGCCATGCACAGGAGGTCCTATACTGGATGCACCATAAGTAGACACCAACGTTGCACGTCAGTTGTATAAAGGAGGAACGTGCAGGGGCAGGGGTTCAAGGAGATATGATACGTGACCTGCCACAAGTGTGCCCCATTGAAATCAGCCTTGCCATTATGAAGTTGCGGCAGATGTGACCAACTGGTGGACACCCCACACCCCCTTGAACCACCCCGTTCGTTTGCGCGTCCCCTCCCAGGTGTCACATGCACCTAAATCAGTTAGGCATGCAGGCAATTGCGTACGACAAGCCAGCAAGTATGCATACAGCCTGTGAACAAACAGCATCCTACTGGTATGTCACGCATCCGTATAGCTTGCCATTTGACCAAGTGAGAACATATGCCCCGCCGGCTGCACCGGCGCTGAGCCGCTCTAGGAGACGGATGCCTTGGTTGACGGTCTAGGGCCAGAGCAACAGCCAAGGCGATGCCATGCGTCAAGGCACCACGTTTAAGGCACCAGTGTCAACGTGCGTACGCACAAGTTGTACAACGTTGTGAGTTGCGCGTGAAGCTACACTTGCCCATGCATAATCCTGGGCCGAAAGGGTGCTTTCAGAGTTGTATCTACCCATGGCCTGTTGGTGCAAATGTGAAGACAATCCAGATCCCACCGAACTGGCTTGGGGGGCTAACCAGTTCCGAGGCTTCCTAAACGGAGCGAAACCGACACCGAAACCCGGTTCTGGTTTCATAATTCACTTTGGCTGAACCCAGTGCAGCCATACGTTTCAATACAAAAGAAACCCATATTTCGTTGAGATGACAGAGTTATTTCAGGGTTGTGTTCCCCCATGGCCTGCTGGCATATCTATGCTTGAAGGCAATTTGGATCCGAAGTGGTGAACACCCCTAACCCGTTCGGGGACTATCCTATCTATCCAGAGCGAACCCGAAAACAAAACCAGTTTACCAGTGAAGTAACCCTAAGCACTCCCACCTGCATCGTATCCAGCGCAGCCCGTGCAGCACCATGCGCAGACTTGTAAGCCTCGGCTGTCAGTGCTTGAGAGACGGCACGGTACCTACAAAATGTTCATGTGGGCATGATGTTCAACATCGCATGTCAGGGGAACAACCTCGTTGCGTAGTTGCAATGGTAACAACTGGAAAGTCAGCTGGCCAGCACAGGAAGCAGAGGAAGAGAGCAAGACTCACTGCTCCGCGTGGCCATAGGCCAGTGGAAACGCTTCGCCCCCTGCCGCCGCCAAGTTGGGGAACGGAATGTCCACATCTGTAATACTACCTCCACTGCACAAGCCGACACCAGGGGGAGTAATCCACCCCAGCTCTTCAACGCACATGGGTGGCACATGCGCACGTGTTCTTGAGACACGTGGCCGGGTCACCCCATTGATCGTCCAGGTGGCTCCTGCCGGGCTGACACCCCCTCCCCAGTTGTCATTGCTCACGGTCTGGCCCTCTGCATTGCTTGCGTAGTCGGACAAGCCAAAGCCCTGAATGTCCAGAGAGAGCCAGCGGTGGGGGTAAAGCAGAGGCACTGCGGCCATGTTGGTGAAGTTGGACTCGTAGATCGGAAGGCGCGCCAGAGGTCGGTTTGGGAAGAGCTTGGGTAAGAACCTCGTGAGCAACGAGGCGGGGGCACCGTGGGGCCATGAGGGCAGCGAGTTGGTGACGATCAGGCATCCAACGCAGAGCGCGCTAACCGTCGTCGGAAACTTTGACTTCTTGCAAGCAAACTGGCAAAGCTTGTTGAGCTGGATGACCGGGAGAGCACCGTCAGTCTTGGCCGTTGCGGGGGCATGACTCTTAGCAGCGCGCCCGAACTTCACATAAGCTTTGGCAAGGGTCAAGAGAAGTTCTTTGTTGTCCGCGGTGATGGCACCGTCCCCATGGTCCAACGTGGGCTCCTTGGCAAGTAGTCCTCCTGAGAACAGCTGCCACGCCAGGGCGAGAAGCAAGGCGAAGATCCCGCCGACGATAAGCTTGAGCATTGTGCTGAAGATCTGGAACTGCTGGAGCCCACCACTTGCCACCTGCTTGCGCTATTTGCACCTTGGCACCAATTAAAGGCGAGGTTGCAGTGATATAAGAGTTCTGGGTGTTGAAGAAGCGACCCTCACCACGCACGTAACAAAACCCGTAGGTTCACCCCCGAGAGCCAAACCCAGTGTCAGTGTATGTGTCAAGGGGCACAGTCTCGCAGACAGGTTTCAAGTGGTCTGCCCAGCCATGCATCAACCCAGGCTCGTTACAGAAACAACAACAACGCGACAGAGATTCGATGTTGCTTTATCAGAGGATGGTCGGGCCAGGTGTCGCATTCTCCTTCGATTCAAAAACTTGGCCCAACTGTCACTCTGTTCCCATCGCCAACAACGAGCTCCCAGGCATGTCCCCAATCCATGTCCTGTGATTGTCGCTTGTTGCTGTCCCAACCCACCGCCGGGAACGCTTGATGCGTTGCAAACACCGTCAAGCCGGCCAACCGTCACACTATGGCAAAAGGTCCCATTCCACTCGCCGAAGTTGTATCCTGCGTTACCCTTGTGACAGTGACAGCAGTTCTCAGAGCTGGCGCTTGCATGTTTGTTCCGTGTGCGGTGAGGCTTCTTACACAAGGTACTTTCAGCAAGTGGCACCTGCCAGCAAGGTACAAGATACAGCACAATACAGCACAATATATTCCAACTCAAGGCGTCACGATGGGCATTTCCGACCGACAAGCTTTGTGAAAGCTTGTGGCTTTGTATTGTCGTGGAGCTTTTTGTGTGTCCCGTTGAATGCCAAAAGTCAAAAAGTTTGAGAGTTCACGACCATGTTCACAGCTAAAAAACTCTAAATGCCAACAAGTTTCCGAGCCCCGGGGCCTAAAAGCTCAGCAAAGTTGTGGGTGGGTCGTTTTTGCTTTTAGCACCGTTCAGCCAAGTTTTTGCTTTTCGCATCGCCGCGCAGTCTGCTGGTATGCGGTGTCGGTCTCCACAGGGCACAGTGGCAACATATTGCAGCGATAACAGGGATACAGAGCTTCATATGTGCCTGAGCGACGGAGGTTTTGCCGTAAGTTCCAAAGCTGTTGGTGAAAGCGTGGCCCAGCAGGCCGTGCACGAGAAAACTGCAATGGGTTGAACCTTTGTTCAGCAGCAAGCCGAACCTGCTTGCAACGTAAATACGCAATATGTAGGAACAGCTTGCTCGCTTGCTTGCGCCGGTCTGGGCGCCCACTTGCTTGCTGCTTGCTTGCGTGCTTGCGTGCACCGGTCTGGGCACCCACTTGAGCACTGTCAAGCACGCACTCAAACCTAAAGCCCTAAAACGCTAACTTTATCCGTGCTATCATATTGGCGATTCACGCATCCGACCAGCTCTGACTGCCAACTGCCAGCTGTCGTTGGGTCTGATCAGTCCGCCTCGGTCCCAAAATGAATTATCCACGTTCTGGGTATGCGTTTACTTTTCCATAGTGCCTGGCACACACACAGCCACCTCATGTGTGGATTGGCGTATGGAGGGTACTTCAACTATGTGTATCAGCCAGGGCCTGCTTGTTTTTGGACGGGAAAGGTTACACAGCCAAGGCTCTGCTGCCGAGGCAGGCACGAGCAGGACAGGCAAACCCGACCCCTGGCAGCCTCAGAAAACCCGGCCAGGACCAGGACAGGGACGGGAGAAGGAGACGAGAGATTGACGAGAGCAAGCAATGATGCAAGGCAGGACGGCAGGCGGCAAGCAGCTGGCAAGCAACAACAAAGCAGGACCACGGGCCGTCCCAAAAAACCAAACAGAAGCCAGGCCAGTCAGAACCCCGAGCACCAGCCACGGAGCAGCCGAACCTGGCGGAAGCAGGTGAGGGGCGGGACCGTGATGCATGGTCCAGCGGCTCCGGGAGAAGACGCACTGTGCTGTCTCAGGATTACAGTTGGTTGCCCCAAAGCGTGGTCCTTGCGCTCGCCAATTGCACCCGTTGGCGCCGAACACCGCCCGCTCTCACCAAGCCCAACTGGCAACAGAGTGGCTAGTGCTCACCGTAGACAGGGGCCAAAGCCATAATGCAGGCTGAGAGATGCCTGAGGCAGTCCGGGGCTGATTCCAACTTGGTCCAGGGGCATGTGCCCATGATTATGAGGCATTTTGGGGGGGGGGACACGCCGCCTGCCGCCCCACCCTCACCTTGGGTTCCCAGACCCTACCACCGGCACCACCACAACTCATACTCCACATCACCCAGCTGTCACTGCAACCTGCCCACATGCCTCAATCTGACTTGCGCACCACATAGAGCTTGCTCGGATGTGCCGCTGACCCATTCTGCTGATGGCTTTCCCAGTCCTCGTTGTGCAGCACTGGCGCTCTCAGCTCACAACAGGGGTGAATGCAGACAGCAAGTCTACCGGACAGGCACCATAAGTTTTGCCTTGCTGATGCACCGACTCGGCGACAAGTTAGGGCAAGCAGCGACATTCGGACCTCATTGTCGTCGCTGACCGCATGAGGCGCCAAACAGACAAAGCCGCGAGTGAGTTTGAACCCCAAGGACGACTCGGGGTTTCGAGAAATGAAGTGCAGGCAGTGCATATCCTAAGCTTCCACATAACTTCGCCCGCTTACGCTGACTGTGCGCACGCCTGCGCAGCACAGCTGGCAGTAGTACTGGCAGCCACACTTCATAACACGGTCAATTTATTTTGAGGCTGAGCTGGCTTCAGGGCATAGCGCTTGGCATGCAACGCCTTGCATGCACATGGAGGGGCATGCAGCAGCCTGTACTGTGTCTTGCATGCAAAGCGCAGGGGGAGCAGTTAATACCCAGTCCAACTCAACTGCCAGCAATACACAGGATGTGTCGTGAAACCGCTGAACCTGGGTGCACAAGGCCAAATTGCAGTGAGCTGCTTGTGTGATTGCATCGATTACTGCATTGGGCGAACAGCAGGTAGACATGCACACTGTATCACTGTGCTGCTGGTCTGGCCAGGTGGCTGAACATCACCCATGGGGCTAGGTGTACGTGGGATCACTTCGAAAACCTGGCCACGCGCGGCAACTTTGACGCCCCCCCAGGCCGGGGTTGGAACCAGACTGCACTGCAGTACTCCACACCAACCTCATCACAGGAAATGCTGCTGTGAGGGCTGCGCGTCCCGAATGCATGTTGGTGGGCGCACGCGCTGCAGCGTGCCAGTACGTGTTTGGTGCGTGGTTCGCGCGATGGCTGTGACGACATGTGGTTGCCAGACCTGCACTCATGCATGACGCACATCGGTGTTGCTGAGCAGGTGCCTTGTTTGGGACAATACCATGGTGCATGCTGCCCGCCTGAAGGGCATGAATTGGCACACGTCGTCTGGCGTGCAATCCTATGCTTGCTTGTGGGCGCCTTTATGTCTCAGCTGTTCATCAATTGCTGCATGGCTGTGATCAAGCTGGTGGGTGTGCTGGCATGTGAGTGCGTCTCAGGCACCACCAGCCTGCCTGATGACAATACGATAATTGTGCAACACACACAGCACGGAAAGTGTTTTACGCAAGCCTCCATGCACTCCATGCACTCCATGCACACAGTCAGCATAATGCACTCAAACACACGCACACGGTCGCCACAACACCGAATGCGTGCGCGGCAGTGCCTTGCGGCCAGCATTACGCAAGCCTGGCAGCTACAGAGGTGTTACCGTGCCTTGCAGTTTCGACACGCACGAACACCGTGAGTGCCCCCACCTGGGTCAGTTGACCAGGTGACACTGTCGCATCGCTGGCAGCATCCCATCACCACCAACATGATTGCGGCCAGGAGCCCGTCATCCGCTTGCTTGCATGGTGGCGGAGGCTACGTCGGTGCGGGTGGGCGCGGGCAGCACGAGGATGTAATGCTCGAACGAACATTAGCAAAGCTTGAATGTTCCAGCGAAGCACGGTTATGAGCCACTCACAAGGCAGCTGTGGCGGAAATGGAGCAACAATGTTTCCGATGTCGACCGCGTGCACCAACAGTCTCAGTGGATTGAAGGACAAACAAAGCCTTGTTGGTTGCCCTGCATCCGCTGGTCGCAAAAGTGCAACCCCGCATGCGGGGCAGTACACAATACGCACACAGGTATACCAGCTCGGCTGCCTTGAACGCAAGGTGCCCCAGGCCCATCAGCAGTGCATGCAGCATCAAGACATTCAAGGCAAGCGTTGCGGTGTTCACGGCGGCGCCATGCAGCATCGCTTCAACTATAGAAGAGGCATGCAATCATGCATGCACACACACCTCGCTCGCCATTGGTCAGGTCAGGTGCAGTCTCTCTATCCATACGCATATGCGTATGCACACTGCATGGCCCCACGGGAATCACACGGCATGCCCCTTGGGCGCTCTTTCTGACACACTCATTGTTAACAAGCGAGCTTTCGACCGGCGGCCTCGCACCTGGCCTTGGCCATTGGGAGATGGGGTAGCTACTTGCAAGTTGCAGCGTGAGTAGAGATTGAGAGAAGAGGTTCTCATGGCGGGCCATGCAGTGTGGTTCCCGTGGCGCCCAGCAGTGTGCGTACGCGTAAGGAATGAGACTGCATCTGACAAAGGTGGGACTGCACCTAAGGCTGGCAACGCGCATGTGTGCGTGTACTTGCAAGTGATGCGTGAGCGTGGGCGTGGGTGTGGTGGTGGGTGACACTCACGCTGCAAACATTGTTGTTGCGCACGTGCTTGCCCTCGTCTGCACTGCTGCCAAGCACCTGGCAGGGCTGGGATTCCCCGGCTGAACCACCCACCTTGATGAGTGTGCGCAGGGCTGGTGGGCAGCGTGCGTCGCTGCCCGGCAGGGCGCGTCTCTCCCCGTAGCGTCTGGTGGCCACCGCAATCATCAGCGCCGTCGTGCCCGGCCACAAACGCATGCAGGGAGAAGGGCGGGGGAGTTGCAGGTGGCACTTACAAGTACTA